>PVJA010034747.1:0-22334 GCA_004027025.1 Myocastor coypus | reverse complement strand
AAAAAAAAAAAAAGGGGGAAAAAAAAAAAAAAAAAAAAAAGTAATGTGGATTTAGAAAGGTTAATGTTTAGTTGTTTGATCCATCTTATATACCTATATGTATTAATCTAAACTGATCCGATGATGAAAATATGTAATATAACCATTGTTAAATTTAAACAATAAAAGAATTGGAAAAAAAATAAAAAAATAAAAAAATAAAATAAAATAAAATAAATAAAAAATAAAAAAAAAGAAAAGAAGACCATGAAATATCTAACACAAAATAATGGATAGGAATATTCATTATCTAAATTTGATTATTGTACATTCAGTACATGTATTGAACTACTATAATATACCCCATAAAAAGGTATAAATATCGTACCACTATAAAAAATACAGTTAGGACAGATAAAATAAACATAGCTATTCAAAAAGAGACAAATAAGCATAAAAAGTGTGACAACCCTAAGCTATTCCAGAAACTATCAAGTCCACTTCATGAGAGCTTAAGTCACAAGAGTATATTTCTTAGCTCCATAATCCATTCCCTAGGCCCACTGAGGAAAAGTCCCACTTTACAGACTTGCTAGTATGTAAATCCCACCTTGTAGGCCTACAGAGCCAGCAATATCACCTTCATATCTCAGCAGGATACTGCTTACAGAGGGACTCTCTCCAGAGAACCTACTCATAATATGGTTTTCTGTTGGGGCAGAGGTTGGACCCCCAGCACTCTGCCAGTCAGCTGAGCTCTTATGGCTGATCTAGACATTGATATTACCTTCAAAAGTCAAGATAGAGTATAAATCCAGACCTGTGCATTCTAGGCCCATTGTTGGAGTGCTATCCCTGATAATTTCTAAATTGCCTCAAGTATCTTCCTCCCTTATCTATTAACGTCCTGAGCTATAAATTAGCAATTTCATTATTTTCTGATTTGTTTTATTTACTGTTGGTCTTATTTAGGTTTTTAAAATTTTTTGTTTATTTGTTTTGCTTTGTTTTGAGGTTTTTTTTTTGTTTGTTTGTTTTTGTTTTGTTTTGTTTTTTTGACAGGGTTTCACTGTGTACTTTAGGTTGGCCTTGAACTCATTATGTATCACAAGCTAACTTTGAACTTGCTGTAATCTACTTGCCTCAGCCTCCTGGGGTACTGGGATTACAGGCATGCTCTACCACACCTGGCCTGTGTTTGCTTTTGAGCCGTTTCTTCCTGGGTATGAGTGACTTTTCTACTGTGGGGACAAAATACATGAAACCATTTAAAGGAGAAAAGATACTTTGTACACATGATGTCAAAGATCTCATGTCATAGTGGGCTGCTTCCAAAGCTGTGAGCCTGAGAGAGCGGCTCACCACACAGGGTAATCCACTGATGACATTTTGTCCTCAAGATCCAATCATTTTGCTCAGCTCCAGCTCTGAATGTTGTCGCATTGAGGAGAAAACCCGCAATGCACAAGTCTTTCTTTGACATACTTCATATTTAAACAAAGACGCTGGTTTTTGTTGAAATAGTTGATATAGCCCCTATTAATCTCTTTACCAAGCTATCATTTGGCCTCACCTTTACTGTTCTTCTGAACATGCTTTTTCATTGTTTTCAATATGAATTACCTTGGAAATTTCCAGATCTCTAATTTTTGGGTCTTTTTTGCCTCATGGTTTCATGTTTAATCCTTATCTCTCTTCCCACTTATATCATAAGGAGGCAAGAAAAGAAAGAAGCTCTCTAAACATTTTACCCCGGAATCTGCTCAGCTACATATTCAGCTCATTGTTCTGCCTCCACAGAATAGTAAATGAGACGAGTCAACAAAAGTCTTTCTTATTACATAAAAGGGATTGCTTTTTTCATTGTCGGGTAAGAAGCTACGTATGTCCATTTAAGGCCTCATCTGAGTGGTCTCTACTGGCCGTATTTCTACTCACATTCTGTTCATCATTGCTAGCTTTTCTCTGAGAAGACAGAAGTGTTCTTTACAGCTTGCTTTTTCTGAACTCTCATCAAAATAAGCTTTCAGGATATCAGTTCACAAAACTGAAGGCTTTCACTAGCATGAAGCTGAAAACTTTCCCATACTCAAGCCATGAAGCAATGGCTAAGCCGCTTTTGCTTCCTGGGAGCAGATATACCTATTTTATTGTGATGTATTTTACTATACTTAGAGTGCACTGTGGTTTTTACAGATTAGAGAATAACGGCACCCTTATACCCTGCAAAAATATCGGCACCATTTTCCAACAGCTCAGATGATTCTTAGCGTTTTTCAGCAATAAAGTATTTTGATTAAGGTCTACACATATTTAGACATATGCTATTATGTATTTTGTAGATAGTAGTATACACATATGTTTTATAAGCTATAAAAGCCAAAAAAAATGCACAGAACCCATTTTTAGTTTAATATTCACCTTATCGTGGAACCTGGGCTGAATCCATAATATCCCTAAGGTATGCTTGGATTGTTACAAGGGGAAGCTCTACTTCTTGGTATCAACTTATTTCTTAGTTTGGTCTAATAAATTATCGTAGAATGGCTCACTTATTAGATAAATAAATTCAACTTCTCACAATTATAAGTTCTAAAAGGTGGAAATCAGACACCAGTATGGTTAGGTTATGGCAAGAGTGCTCCTTTGGGTGTCAGACTGCAATTTTGCTATATCTACACTTGGTGGAGAGAGAGCTGAAGTGCCACAGTGCTCTGGATCTTTGTGTAATGACCCTATACAGCATGAGCTTCATCCTCTTTCCCAAATTATCTCCTCAACACCTTACGCTTTAATACAACATATTAGAAGCTAGGATTTTGACATATGAATTTAAAGGGGATACAAATATACAGTTCATAGCATAGCTTTCACCATTCCTTTATCTGAATCCATATTGTGTTTGTTTGAAGTAGGCTTCTTATAAAATAACATATAGTTCGGCCTTGTTCATAATCTGATGTGGTAAATTCCTTCCTATAATTGGTATTTTTTAAGAGCATGGACAATTATAGTGATTAACAATATAGTCAGATTAATATATACCATATTACACATATTTGTTCCTTTTTTAATTATTGCCATTGTTCTTTGTTTCTACATTTGTCTTCTACATTTTTTCTGGCTTTTACAGTTTTAATATGAGAGCTTTATGGTCCATTTCTCTCTTTTTTACTATATCAATTATATTTCTAAAAATTTTAGTAGTTGCCATAGAGATTACATTATACATTTACAAATGGCTTACATTAATTTTCAAATAACAATACTTTTTTAATGTTTTATGCGTTTATTTACTTTATACAGTGTTTCACTACAAAGCTCAGACTCATAGTGATCCTCCTATCTCAGCCTCCTGAGCACTGGGATTACAGGCATACACCACCATGCTCACTCGGCTTGGCCCTCCCTTCTGGGGCCAGTACAGCATGTGGTACCTGGGATTAAACCTGATTCCTTGAGTTTCCCAGGCAGGCACTTAGACCACTCAGCTATTTCCCCAGTCTTAATGTAATATTTTTAATCCCTCCCTCCCACTCTTCATGTTATTGCTGTTACTCATTTTATTTAACTATAGCATGGAAACATGTACAAATGACTATAAATTGTCATACATTATTCCTTCCTACTATTTTGCATAAAATCTGTCATCTGATAGTTCATTAAGAATTGAGAAATTTTTCTTGCTTACTGATTTTTCATTGTCCTTTCTTTCTTTATATGGATTCAATTTTTGAGATGTTGCTCTCTTTTTCTATGAACAGTTTCTTTTAACAATGTTTTTTATTTTGCAAAGTGGGGCTACTGGTAACAAATTCTCTAAATTTTTCCTAGGAAAGGCCTTAGTTTCCTTTCAGTTTTGCAAAAGAGCTCTGACAGATTTAAAACTCTTCAGTGACTTTGTTTTCTATCAATAGTTTAGTATTTCAGTGTTTTTCTTTTTTAACCTGTTGGTGTGATTTCTTAAAAGCAGTATATATTTTTATATATATTATAAAATATTTTTATATTTTATATTTGCTGTTCTACAAATAAATTGTTTACCCCATTGCTTCTTTTAAGACTTTTTCTTTACTTTTGATTTTTCTAAAGCTTGAACCATACATGCCACAGACTATTTCTACTTTGTGCATGTAAGCATTATTTTGTCACTTATTATAATAGAGATCTAAATTGTCCTCAGCAAATATCATAGGTTCTCAGATAGAGCTTTTGAAAGGTAATTGGGTCACAAGAGTGTCACATAGGTAAGTCATTTACTGTACTCAAGACTTTATAGTGGAGGGTGCTATGAGAAGGTAAGGCCTGGTTGGGGGAGGCGTCTCACTGAGTTCATGACCTGGGAGCATACACGCTTGTCCTTCCTTCCCACCCCACGCCCATGGTTTCTCTGTCTCTCTCTCCTCCAGGCTGCCTTTTCTTGAGCAGTTTTCCCCCGCCTTGCCCTTCTAGCATGCCATTTCTGCCTCGGAGTTAACAAATCTCTCTGAAACTATGCACCAGAGTAAATCCACTTCTTTCATGGTACAGGTGTTAGTTATTTTTTCACAGACACAGGACAGTCATTAATACAGGGTTTATCCTGCTGGGTGTTCTCTAAAATACCTGGATCTATGGTTTCAGATTTAACATTAACTTCTGAAAATTCAGAGCCATTATTCCTTTAAATTTATTCCTATTCTTTTTTCTCTGTCTTCTGATACTGTCTTTTTTTTTTTTTTTTAACTTTATTTATTTATGTTAGAGCTGGCTCAGCCTGCCCTGGGAGTGGGGCTGGCACAGCATGTGGTGCCAGGGATCGAACCACGGTCCCTGGAGTTGCCTAAGCTTGCCTAAGCAGGTGCTTTAGACCGCTGAGCTATCTCGCTGGCCCTCTTCTGATACTGTCTTTGTGCCCAAGTAGGAATTTTCTTTTTCTTTTATAGTTGCTAGAAATTCCACTGGTTTTTTTCCCCAGTTTTTCTTTTATTGTTGCTATTTTCAATTTTGTTGTTGATTTTACAATTTCCATATTCTCATTTTCAAATAATTTTTCTTCAGGTTCATCTACCTAATTTATCAAAGAATACCATCAAAGACATTCTTTGCTTTTCTTAGTGTTGTAGATTCCTAGCATATCTCTTAAATTTTTTGCCCTACTTACACAATATGCCCATTCTCGCATATTGTTTTCTTTTCCGTTAAAGATCCTGCATTCAACACATAAAAATCATTTTTAATCTAGGATCTGATTATTTTGAAATTTATGCGATATCTGATTTTCATATGCCTTCAGCCTCGTCAAGCTTTTTGGACTTTTTACATGTCATGTGTTCTTTTGTTGAATACCGTATGTAATGTTCTGGGAGCTGAATAATTATGGATCAGCTACTATACCATATTATTAAAACAAAAAACAAGCACTATCATCAAAGAGGCTTTTAACAGTACAAGGTTAGGGGAGAGGAAGCACACATCATTCCTACGGTTTGGTTCCCAGGCTTTAGGTAACCTAGGGCTCTTGGACTGTGACTTTCTTTCTTTCTTTTTTTATAAGCAGAACATATTTATTAGGGGAAAGAAAGCTCCTGTCCAAGAGAAGGACAGGAAGGGGGGTCCCAAGTATGTGTCCCCTGGAAGCTGTCCCTTCCTGGAACTTTTATAGAGAAGATATGAGAACTAGCTTAGGTAGGTATGAGGTGGGACAAAGACTATGGCCAACCAATGAGATTACAAGCACCATTGCTCAGGTAAAATTGATTAATATCAGGATCTAATGGGAAGATAAGTCATATTGCAAGCAGGCAAGAATACCAGCTATTGAGCTTGGGCTCGTGACTCTTTCCAGGGTCTTTTAAGGTGATTGATACTTATTTAGCATATCAATCCCTGATGCTCGCCCTTAAGGAAGTATGTAGTTGCTTCTGTTTACTCTTGTCTTGAGATCTGGCCCAGGACGAAGGAGTGTCTGTCTCTAGTTGGAAAGTCGCCTTGTCTTCCATGTCATCCTTGAGGGCCTGGCCCCGTCTGACTGCCTATAATATTTCTATCTAATTCAGCTGCCTACAACATTCCCCCGTCTGAGGAAGTAACCGGAACTGCCATGAAGGAACCATGGGCAATGACCACTCTGGCTTCTTTAGGCTGAAAGGGGTCGTAGTTGTGAACCAGCAGTCAGAGACACTCCCTAGAGGTCCTATGTAAAGGCCCTCAATAGACACCAGGCATTTTTATCTTGGGTAGGTGAAGACAAAGCCAAAGAAACTTTTAAATATATATGGACTAAACATCAGGGGAATAATTATGAATATAGCTAAAATTATTTTTACCAAGTAACCAGTAATGACTTTTTTTTTTTTTTTTTGTGGGACTGGAGTTTGAACTCACAACCTTGTACTTGCCAGGCAGGTATTTATGCCACAGAGCTATCTCTCCAGTCCTCAGTAATGACTTTCACAAAGATAGGGTGTGGGGACCTCAGTTTTACCTGTAAGATTACCTGGGTTTTGCTATTACATTTGTAGAAAACTAGTCTCAGCATAGTTTTGATTAGTAAACAACCTGAATATATATTGTAGTATCTCAATTACAGAACTGGAAAGAAAATCAGGGTTAGAGAAGAACAAAGAGACCTGTATCAATGTCCAGCAATAGGCTGGGTTTCTCTCTAGTCATCATTACTCAGGGCTCCTCTGTGGAAATGGCAGGTAGAGATGACAGTCTAGCCAGAGGTAAGAGGCAGGCCCAGTGCCCTTCAGTCCTACTGGACCATCTGGGAAGCTGAGTCTGTGCTCTGTGGCCTATGTCTCAGAGTGTAGTCTCACTACTAGCAGCTGCCTTGGCAGTCAGGGCATGGCTTATGGGCCTCTTAAGGCAGTCCCTCTTACAGTGGCCTGGCTTCTGATGGTGGTAGAGGATGAACCTCGTTGTTGAGCTCTTCTTGGAGCCCAGACAGTCAGAGCTAGGATCTGTACTGACACTGCAACAAAGGCAGCCATTTTTTATCTCTTTTGTTTTTTCTCCCTGTTTTTTTCCAGTCCTAACCATAGGAAATTGGTTTCTTAGTGTCCTATAAAGTATCAAATGAGTGGTCTGGAACAAAAGTTGTCTTTTGTAACTCTTTTTTAATATCTGGAGCTGAATGTAAGATGAACTTATCTATAATAGTCATTTGCCTCTCTATTTAATTAACATCTCATGAAGTACGATTTATCAGTTCCTCTATTAAATATTTTAAGGAACCATAGGGGTATTTATATTTTTCCTGGTAAATAGCTAAAATTTAAAATGCCTAGAAGGCTTGGTTTTAGTTCTTAGGCCTTTAAGAATACACACTAGAAAATGTCTTTTAATCAATCTCCTGCCTGGCTATTAGGCTGGCGGGGGTCTGACTATTTGAGCTCCAGTGGCAATAGGTAGTTCCGCTGGCTATCTCTTTAAAATTAACAAAATCATATTTATCTCTAAATGTAATAGCAGCTTATGATGCTACCTTTTAAGTAAAAGTTTGGTTTAAGATTAACATTGATCAGTCTGAGCAATTCTTCTAAAGATATCAATGCACTTATCAGAGTCATCTAAAGATCTTCTAAGATCAGACTATCTGTTTTAGGTCACAGAGAAAAAGTTGCAGGAGCTCTAGAAGTTCTAAGTTGCCCATTTACATCTTTAAAGGGCATTGTCCTTAAAAAAGCTTGCATAAACTCGGCTGAGAATGGGTGTAGCCCTGTAGAGGATCAGACTGTAGCTGGTCTACAAGCTTCACCCTCTAGACTATGAGGGCAATCAGGGGATACCTTACTTATCTTAATGGTGGATGACGCCGTGATTAAGGTAGTCTTGTCTTCAGGCTCTGAAGGTTGGGGAGAAATTTCAGACTCCAGGCTAGGAAAGGTTTTAGGATCCTGAGGACTCTGGCCTACCTGTGGCTCATGTTTACATTTTAAAATTAAATGAGGCCTATTTCTTAATCCAAAAAACATTTGAACATAAGGCATTTTTGACCATTTTCATTTTTTATAATATCTTTCTAATTATAAAATAGGGCCATAGTTGATACTTCCCTCTGCTTTCTATTTTGGCTCTAAGGGGTATGCAGGCCACACACATATGTAGAAAAAAACGGCTTTTTTAGCGTGTATGGATCAAATATCTTCCAGTCCATAATGATGCACTCTAAAGGAGTAAGAGACTTTGAGATTCCATCTGGAATACAAAAGGAGAGAGTTTTAGACGTCTCCACTTTACCTCAAATTGATTTCCCCTCAAAGCGTCCCATGAGTAGACCACCACTCCAGAGCAGGTGGATGCTCATGGAGAGCAGAGAGACAAGATCTGATGGCTATATCCACCCTCAGACTGGCGGGCGATCTTTGCCTCCCAAGAATCTCCTAAACCGTGCAAACTGTGTACTCATTCCTATAGAACATTTGTGTATCAGTAATGTCTACATGAGGAAGCAGAGCTATTTCATAAAAAGGTGAGTTGTAAGCAGAGTGCATTTCCCATGGTGCTGTAAAGCAGACTAACTTTTGAGAAAAACAGAAGAGACAACTGACTGGAAGAATCTTGCCCTGGATTCTGGTGCAAAGAAATCTTCAAGACACTTGTGTTCTTCCATGTAGTCACCAGAGTAGCCTTTCTTATTAAATCTTTACAGCTCACAGGTAAAAACTGCATTTATTATCTAGCAATCACATTTTACATATTGGTGAAAATCTTTCACCCCTAGTTAACATGTAAGGTACAGATGTAAGTCATCTCTGATAACCGCTGTACGAAGTAAACTATTGGAAGCTGTTTTATCCTAATTTCTGGAAGAGTGACTCATTTAACTGTCTTACTAGAAAACTCTAGTTTACTAGCAGAGAGAAAAAGTACAATAGGCAAATGGAGATCTTTTAATGGTCAAGAGCCAGTCTCCACCAAGAAACTTTTGAGTTTGGCCAGTACCCCTCAGGTGTTCTTAGTATCTTTTGACTTGCACAGACAGAGTTCAATCTCCAGAAAGGAATCTAGTTGTTCCTCTGATCAACATTCCATCAGCCATAGGCTTCAATGGGGATTCACCAAAGAACAGCTAGGGAAACCTGTCTTCTGCTTCAAATAGTGGCAGCTGCTCTAGGAGCATCTACTAGCTGGCAGGTTTATATTCTTGTAAAGTTTGATTTTTCTCTACCTGCCTATCTGTCTAATTTGGGAACAGAAGTCTGTCCTATGCACTTTATATCTCAGATAAGTTCAACAAGTTTAGTTTAGTTTTCTAGCCTTTTACTTGTAAAGATAGTGACTTCTCAGTCAGCCCCTTACGTGTGTAAATAGACATCATCTTTCTCAAGCCTTTTTTATATGGAAGTCTCAACATTCACAAAACTATCACATTAAGATAAATCTATCCATTTTTCTTTCTAAGCTTCAATTTTTGTTCCTCATCTTTCATGCCATTTTCAAACTGATTGTTGTGATCCAGGCCTTGAATGTTTTCCAAAGGACACATGTTAAGGCTTGCTTGTGAGCCTGTGGTGTGAAAGGGATATGATGGAACCTTTAGAAGACTGGGCCTAGGAAAAGAAAGTGAGAATAAGGGTGGCCTCCTGAAGGGAATGTTTTTACCCCAGCCCCTAGTCACCATTTTGTTTCCTGGCCACCATGAAGTGTATAGCATCGTCTATCAGTCTCTCACCATAACTCCCTACCACAATGTTCTCTTCTGCTAACAGCCTGAAAAGTGAATTGAAGCAATTATAGACTGCTGCCTTTGAAATCATAACCAAAATAAACCTTTTATCTTTTTAAATTCCTTATTTCAAGTATTTTCTTACAGTGATAGAAAGCTAATTCAGTGGTTAACTTAGAACATTGTGATTTTGAATTAAATTTTGATAGTCTGTGTATATGTTTTTTTTTTCGTTTGTTTTTTTTTTGTCTTGGGTTTCTCCTTGTTCCAATATATCCCATTTTCATATTTACTTCCTCATAGAATATATTAATCATGTCAAAAATTTAAGTTTCTATGATGCTTATTCTATTTCAAGTTTGACAAATACAGCCTTCCAGAAAGTAGTCCGAACTGTCTGACTAGTCTTTATCTTTACAATAATCCTAATGTTTTAAGTTGTTGTCTTCTAGTAGTCTTAATTCTCCAAATACTCCAAATGTGTCCTTCCAACACATTTATTCACTTAAAATGCTACCATGATTTTTAAGTTTATAAAAATATAGTCAATTTATTATCTGATATCTAGCTTTTCTCAATATTTCCAATAAACTATGTCTATTAAAGTTTAGATCTAAAATGCTCCCTATGAACCTTATATATTTGATGAATGATTAGGATGCAGGATGCTATACTCATTGGTACATTCACCCATTGATGAATTCAATGGCTAAATATGTGCAGAGGTGGGGCCTGGTTTTGGCTCAATGGGGATACAAACTGGAGATGTAAATCTTGTCCCTGGTTCCTCCCTTTTCTCTGCTTCCTGGCTTCATGAGACAAGAAACTATCCTCTATTCAGGCCCTTCCACCATAAAATTTCTGTGTTGGAAGCAATCATAAGTTGAATTCTCTGAAAATCGTGAGAATACACACTCTCCCTTTAAGTTGTGGGTGTTGGGCATTTTGTCCCAGCAAAGTAGTAAGTCTTGCCTTCCCCAATACCTATGACATTTGGTATTTTTTGTGTCAATTAACGCCATACTCTAGCCAAGTATATCCTTGTCTTATTTCCTAAACTTAATGGATGCTCTTAATGTACACACTGCAGCATGGCCATTTTCCCTCTCATGAATTACCTAGTATACTTACTCTCCAGCACACAGAAAACACAGAAAGTCTATGCACCCAAGGAAAACATGCTCAATCAAATATTTTAAAGCATTTCAAATAAAGCTATTTTGCCCTTGAGGACTAATATTCCAAATAAGTGATTGAAAAAATACATATACTCACACACCTTTAAGATAAAAGAAAAATATAGTGTCATTCCTCATGGTGATGATCAAAAAATCTTCTGACTGAAGTTAAGATCTCCAAAGCAAGAAACACTTTTGCTAAGTACATAATTATATACATCTTGTTTAAAAGTAAGAATTGTCAACAAATAATTCACTGTCATTACTATCAGTTTTCTAATGAATCTATAGAAATCACCTTTCAAATACATATCAAAACTAGACTTGATGATATTAATACATTTGTGAAATATACTCTTATGCCACAATAAAACTAATCCTGAATAGGAAGCAACATTTAATATTAATGAAACTAGAAACATTTTCTTTAAAATATTTTTTTAAGGGTTTTTTTTTTTTTTTTTTTTAGAGCACCAATTAAAAGAGTTTTAAATTCATTTCACAAGAGTGCCAAAACCTATTGTGGAAACCAGTTTTGAGCGAAACTTAAAGTCATTTTACTGAGCCAGTAACATCTATTTTTGAACCAGATTGACATTATTAGACCATTCTCTGCCTCTCTTTATCTGTGTTACACTCTGACTGCTTCTCCTGTCAAGTTCCTAGTAAAAGTCAGCTTCTGGTGACAGGGACACGTTCTTCTAATGCAGCTTCAAAACGTGCGTGCGCTGCCACCAGTAAAGGTTTCAGATGCAGAGCTCCAAGCCCCATTGATTCTACTTGATGGAATAGCAGTCTCCGGAGAAGACTGCTTGCAAAATGGATGCTAGCAGAGGGTGTTACCGCAAGTGAAATAAGCCTCGCATGAACAGGCAAATATTTTACACATATGGGGAAACTTAAAAACGGTCAGTCTGAGAGCAGAATGGCAATTACTAGAAATTGATAAAGGGATTATGGCTGGGGCGGGGGAAAACATAAAGAAGGTACAATTTGATCAGTGTATCCGCCACGTGCATGCTCGGAAATATCAGACTGAACCCCATTCATAAGCATAGTTAAAGAGCTGGAGAAATAGCTTAGTAAAATAAGCGTTTGTCTGACAAGCATAAGGACCTGACTTCAATCTCTGGTTCCGGAAGAAGAAAAAAAAAAAAAAAAAATTCTAATATAACTTTAGTTTTCCTACTCTTAGCATAGGCTTTTTAAAAATGATTCACAAAATTAAACCAGGTTTGTAGAAATATAATGATAACATTTTATATGAACTTAAATCATAACAACTTACCATATAAAATTATACACAGTAATCACTGCCATGGCAAAACAAAGATAGATAACACAAAGCCTCAACGATTTCTAGGGCCAGTGGCCTTCAGAGTCTTTAAATTTGTTTTTCCTCTGTTATCATTGATTTAGTTTGAGTAGCTGTGATCTCTGAAATAAGAAAGCTTTTTCCTATTGTTGACATTGCCATATTCACAGTATTTGATATCACATTACTTTATCTTGAGTATTTGCTGTAACTTTTCTATACGTTCGATCAGCAGTTCAAAAAGCTCCTTGGGATACCTAGTTCTTTTCCAGTACAACAAACTTTAGGCATATTCTTGCCTCAAGGTTAATGTACAATTTAATTCTTCATCTCGGAAGATTTTTCTCATAGACATCCTAATAATAGTTTAATGCCCCAGCAGTTAATTGATTCTCTAAATTAATTATTTATTCTCCTATAGACCATCTTATCTGAAATTTCATCTCCACAGTCTTACATGCACAGTTTTCCTCTACTATTAAATCGCCATAGCTTTTACTAATTTCTAAAATTTTCTCAGTGACTCTTTAACTTATTTGGTTATTGGCAACCCTTCTATGTTAAGCTCTTATAGATAAGGATTTTTTTTTTAAGTCTAACTTGTTTATTACTACCATAGTGTCTAATATATACAATGCAATACAAAACCCAGGGAATGTTTAATTTTTAAAAAAATTTATTACAATAATAGGTACATTACCATTAATTTCCCCAAAAATAGTCCCTCTCATTTCAAACACACATCACATTTTTCTTATCAGTTGCTGAAGTAGTTCTGGAAGTCCTCTTTTTTGCATGTTTTTAGTTCTATTTTTTTTTTGTGGCTACCTTAAAGTCCTGAATCAATGCAAAACATTTAGACTTCACAGTCATTACGACCTTAGGAAAGAGCCAGAAGTCACATGGTGCCAGGTCTGGTAAACAAATTGGATGAGAACATGTGTTTAGTAGATTGTGTCTTTCCACGGTGAGCCTGATGTTAACTGCTAATCATTATCACAGTGACTGGAAAAAAATGCCTTCAATTAAAAATGTAGTAATTTCATTTCCATAAATGTGTGAATTGTACTTGTTCAACCTGGCCTAATTGTGAAACCTCAGAATTTACGTATAGGGTAATTCTTAACACTTTATTTTTTTAATTTAATTTTTTTTTCTTGTTTCAGAACTTTGGTTTGTTTATTTATTTTTATGGCTGGCTCAGCCTGCCCTCGGGGCAGGGCTGACGCAGCATGTGGTGCCAGGGATCAAACCCCGGTCCCCGGAGCCGCCCAAGTTTTCCTAAGCAGGCGCTTTAGACCACTGAGCCATCCTGCCGGGCCACTCTTAACACTTTAATAAAATAACAAAAAAGAAGTTCAATGAAGGAATTTGCTGTTTATATATTGTTACATATTTGTCCCTGTTTACTTTTCAGCCCATGATATACATGCATATTTTTGAGTAATCTAATAAGTAAAAAATGTAAATGTAAATTCAAAGAAGATATCAGAAATTAAACTTCTGGAATGCATTGTTTAAGGTAAATCAATCTATATTAACAAACGTTGAAATATGTTGTTACTCTATAGACAGATAATCACATTACACATTCTATGACTGGTTTATTTTAATAGTTTTTATGTCAGCAAGGGTAAGTAAATTAAGCAAATCATCAGGCAGCTATTAGAACCATAGGTTATTTCTTTGATACTGAGTTTTCTAAACTGAGATAAGGAGATACAGTAGAGACAATCAGTTACTTGAAAAGAAATTCACATTCAAAAATCAATAGCTGGCCTTCCTAGAACAAGGGGAATATCTAATAACAGCAATCAGTAACTAAGGCAACTTCTAACTGGGTGTGTTTGGCCAAAATGACTGTAATTGCTATCTCAAAGCACATTTTAGCCCATCTTATTACTTTAAAAACTTTTATTAGAGAGTCAAGGGCTTTCAAAAGTGTAAGTAACCATAGAAATCTTTAGGAAAGAGAACAATTGCTGGAGATACCTGATGGAGCTAAATTTGAATTTAGGTTTAAACATTTAACATTGTTATCATTATATTTTATTATATTATTATAGTCATCCTTTGGTTTAATGAAAGTAAAGTCAGTAAGTATAGGCATTGTGTTTTATTTTTAAGGACTCTAAGAGTGCATTATACTTTAGACATGCTAGGGAGACTTTACCCTTAGGCCCATTACAATAGTAAGTGTATTTATTAGCAAATCAATAATGCAAAGGAGGGAAATGCTGCTTCTAAGAGTACAGAATGACTACTGTTTCAATCACCATTTTAACAGCAATGTTTACATTCAAACAATGAAATGCTAATTTCATGTGATTGTTATCTATGTATAAAAACAAGGTCTTGAAGATATATGGTTCATCCCTTCAGCCTTGAATTCAATCTACACAATGTCTGTGTCCTTGAACATAATGAAGCTGCACTGTATATTTTTAAAAAATGTGTTATGAATTTGATTCTTCTGAAAATCAGGTCAACCTCTCATCTGGTGCAAATTAATAAAGTTTCTCAATGTGTTAAAAAGAAGCAGCAGCTAGCTGTTAACCTCATGTTGACTCTTCTTTCAAAGAAAGAAGTTATTTAAAATTTGAGGAATACAGAAATGAGCTCCAATTTATTAATTCCAATTGCAACAACATATTTAACATTTTATACCTTTCTACGTTTATAGTAGAGACCATATACAATGAGCTTCAAAAATAAACAAATATATTGAACAAATGGCCAAATAACCAAGATAGATAGTATCTCCTAAAAGAGCAGATTTTTAAACTGTTTTGCATGGAATAGTTTTCTTATCTCACACTATTAACATTTTGAGTTGAATACTTTTGTCTTAAAACCAAATAAGAGATTTTTCATGTATATTTAGAATGTCCAGCACTGCTAACCCTAGTGATAAGACAACAGTTGCATGCTCACCTGTTCTCCTAGCTGGACTAATGAAAATATGCCTGTAGACATTGTAACATACTTTGGACATAAGGACAAAAGTTATCCCCAGTTTAAAATAACTGTATAATATAGTTTGATGAAAACACAGAACATTGAATCCAACCTCCAAAACTTCAAATTCATTAAGTCAGAAGTGATTGCTATTGTTTTACCAGTGCTATGGATGTTTCACATGCTGGTAAGAGATGGGATCTTTTGTTTATTTACAGGCAACAATGATGAAAAAAAGAGTAACATTCACAAAAGATCCGCTCTGAATGCAGCCTTAAGGTCTAGAGGAAAGCCACTCCGCAGCTGAAAGGTACCTTGGATGAGTTTGTGTTTTCTAAAATTGAAGAATGAATATTAGGAACAATGTAGGTGAAGGGCAGAATATATTTATTGAGAGAAAGAAAGTCACTGTCCAAGACAGTGACAGAAGGGGACCCAAGTGGGTTGCCAAGGAACCTGCCTTTTAAAAGGATTTTTATAGCGCGAATCCCCTACAAAAGGTAGATCCAAGGTGGAAACACGGGAAAACATAAAGTAGGTATGAGGCGGGACAAAATTATGGTCAACTAATAAAATGACAAGCATAACTGCTTGGTGTAGTGGTTGATACAATTTGTCAACTTGGCTGAATGACTCAGTAGCCTGGCTCCCTGTGGGTGGGAGCCTCACTCTGGGGTACATTTGGTTCTTCCCTGGAGTGTCACCAGGGCTTGCCTAGGATATGATTGGATTTCTCCCTAGGATGGGATCAAGGGCCCGTCCTGTGGTATGATTGGTTCCACCCTAGGGTGCAATGAGCCCACGACAGAATGACTGAGCACAAAAAGACTTTTTAAAGGGCTGAAGGAGGAGTCAACCCTTCACTTCATGGGAGAAGCTTCGGTCTTCGCATTCAGACTGGACTTCATCGTCTGGCTTGCAGCGCAGACTCTTCGGCCTCCAGCTTAGATCTTTCGCCATCCGTCGCAGACTCTTCAGCGTCCATCTACAAACAATTCAGTTTTCCATTGCAGACCCGTCAGCCGACAGAGACTCACACGGAGTGCTGCAGTGAAGGCCTCAGGATTGAATTCTTCAGTTCGGAGCGTGCAGACGCCCTGTGCGCGCTTCCTCATCTGACTCTGTGGCTATTGTAAGCCAATCTTACAATTTCTTATAGATTGTATATTTGGTGTTAATATTCATTCTTTATATTGTATCTATTCTGTTCCTCTAAGTAAAACCCTGACCAATACACTTGGTAAAATTGATTCATTTGGGATCAAATGGGGAAGTGAGTCAGATAACAATTGGATATAAATATAGAACAAGGGCTTTTCCTGTAGGCAGTTGGGTTAATGACTCTTACAAAATTTTTCAAGATGACTGATTGTTATTTAGGATATGGGTGCTTGGTGTCCACTCCTAGAAAGATATGTGGGTACATTTATTTGATCTTTTGCCTTGAGTTTTGGTCCACAGAGGGAGTATCTATCTCTCCCACAGTAGCAAGGTCTCTGGTCTTCCATACTGGTTCTTTCAAGAGCCTAGTTCTGTCTGCTTGCCTATACTATTTCTGTGTAACTCAGTTGCCTACAACATCATGAAGCTGACAGCTTTCCTAACTGCCAAGCCTAAGGGACAAGCAGAAGGGGAGCCAGGAATCACTTCTTAGTAGCCAGAAAACCTTGAGTAATTTTAAGTATTACAGTGTACAAAGTATTTGTGTAAATCCTCTCAGTAATCCCCAAGGGAAAATAGGAAGCATATTGTACAAATAGGTTTCAATAACTATTTCTGCCTCAGAAGAATTTACATTTCTAGCTTATGTAATCATGATTAACAGCACAACAAAAAATAATCAACTCTTCAAACCCTATGTGGACACCTCAAGAGGAAATAGACCTAAGTGTTGACTTAAATTTATATTGAAAATCAGTCAGAATTCAAAGCTTAGAATTTTCCACATATAAATAATATTTGTTCAATGATCTATGTGTCTCTCTTCTTCAGGAAATTCAACTAGATCAAAGAAATTAATTCACTGTACCCTGAGTATTAAGGAATTCCTAACTAGAATTTAATGTGAGTGCATATGTGTATGCATTTAAAATGAAGTTAGAGAAGCTGGGGAGATAGCTCAGTAGCACAAGTGCTTGCCTGGCAAACACAAGGGCCTGAGTTCAATGCTAGGTTCCACCAAAAACAAAGTTTGAGCTGCTTTATCAAATAAGAATATAGTACTAATTTCATTTAATATATCTCTGCTGTGCAGTTTAAACTGCATTTATTGGTGCTATTGTTTTTTTTCAGCAGTCACATTATTCCTTATCTAGTTTATGGTCAAATAAATTCTCCTTTTCCATAGTCTACTGTCCAATCTACTTTGTATTGTACAACTGACCTTTATGAACTCAACAAAAGGTTGTATACTTATTTCTGTCAAATTTATCTTCTTGTTTAAATCCAAATATCCATTCTATAATATAAATAAAATACACAAATTCATGACAAGATTAAATGTAAATTCCCTTACAAACTTGATGTAGCCTCTGTCTTTCCTTTTTATCGTTTCGTCTAATCATTAATAACAGTTATTTAAACTCCTAGATCCTCTGAGCAAAGCAGAATCATAAAAACACATTAGGTAAGTGGTACAAAAGCATAAATGAGTAGATCAGCTCAAAGTATACTGTCTTGCAACAGTGCACTAAATAACTCCTGAAAGAATGGTATGCAAACAACTCACTACCAACTTCCAGCTCTTCTCTTGTTAGCCCACATTAGTATTTGTCTTCTAGTCCATATAGCCAATAGGACCATTTTCATTAATTTACCTTACCAAGATCTTTCTACCTCAAATGTTGTATTTATTTATTTGATCTGTATACTTGGACTCCAATTATGTTCCTGCCAGGAAGATTTTGCTATATGTTGAATGTCCAGCTTAGTTATGCTCCTCATAAAACCTTACATCATTTTCCCCTTTATTAATCATCCTTTTTGGAAAAAAGCAATCTCCTTTTCTCCTGAATTGTCATAGTAACACATAAAAGAATCATTCAAGATACTGTTTCCAGGCCAGTGAGTTAGTTCAGCGGACTGAAGAGCCTACTTAGGCAAGCTTAGGCAAGTATAAGGACTGAGGTTCAATCCCCAGCACCACATGCCACACCAGCACCTCCATCCCCAGCGTGGGTTGAGCAGGCCACAAAAACAAAACAAAAAAGCATATTGTTTCCAAACATTCCTTATTCAGATGTCCCATCTACCCAATATCAAACATAGTAATTTTCACTTGGGATTAAACTTATACATCAAATTTGAAACATTGATTTAAAAACTAGAAAAAAAAATGTGACATTAAGAGCTAGCACAAAATCAAGTAGTTAAATAATGCAAATTAGTGATAGATTTAAAATGTATTTCATACCAGTAATACAGCAGTAAGATGAACAAATAAAATCATACATCTCCTAACCTTTTTAAATTTTGTTTTGTTTTTTAAAAAGATGGATCAATCTAATGGCTTTTGCAAATATTTCTAATTTCTTGAGATTTACATTTCTAGTTTCATACTTTCAACTCAAGAACATCAGTAAATGAAAAAAAAAAAAAAAAAAAAAAAAAAAAAAAAAAAAAAAAAAAAAAAAAAAAACTTTTCAGAAAAAGCACCACAAGAAATATACAAAGCCTATAGGGGTCACGGGTGGAAAAGTAGGTCTGGGCCTCAATAGCAAATTGCTTAACCAGTCCTCAGGTCAGTAATGCATTCCAAAGCCATTTGACCTAAATAAGCCTGGTGAGCCTGACTACCTGCCCTGAGATAAAACCATTTAAACAGATTAAGCAACTGGTTCCCCGGAAGACTGGCATAAAAATCAACCACTTAAGTTAGATAAAAGATAAAAAGAAGCTCAGAACTTGAACCACAACTTATTTATTCTTTTATCATGATTGCTAAAATACAATTTAGGTTGGGAAAATCTGCCAGTAAAAGCCTAGATTATTTCCCTAAAATCAGTATGATAGAATTGATTATCTGAATTCATCCAGTTTACCAAAGAGTGTAATACCGATCAAAAACATTTTAACAAGCACTACTACTACAAAAATTAGTTTGTAATAAAATATTTCTTAAGAAACCCAAATACACATCTTCCTTACAATTAAGCAACTCTCAAGTGGAAAAATTCCAATTTGAATACAAATATGAAAAACATGTCCACATTTATTACAGTAGGTTATTATGTACTTTATTAAAATGAGTTTCAAAGGATCTTTTGTAAATGGGAAAAGGACTGCCAGGGATATGGCTCAGTGGCACAGAACTTGCCTAGCAAACTCAAGGTTCGGAGTTCAAAGTTCAGAGTTCTATTCCCGGGACAAACAAACAAACAAACAAAAAAAGACAGAGGGCCAAGAGATGGAAGGAATGGGAAGGAGAGATAGGGAATATAAAGAAAGAAAGTACATTATATACATGTACCAACTCCTCATAATAAAGATAATAATGTATTACAAATTTTATTAATAAAAATAAATTGACATAAATTTGACATACAAATTATTATCAACAATAAATGCAGCTATAGATCCACTTTAGTTACTTTTTCACCGGTGAGGCAAGGTCTGACACCCAGAACTTAAAGGATGAAAGGCTTGGCTCACAGTTGGTAGAAGTTTCAGCTCAAAGTTGGCTGGCTCCATGCCGGCGTGGCATAGCAAAAGGCAGGACACTAGAGAAACACTCCATGGCATGCCAGGGAGAAAGTAGAGAGCCTGTAAGGGAGAAGAAGGATTAGAGAGCTGTCTCCAGGACAGATCTACAAGTGGCTACCTCTTTCCATCAGGCTCAATCCCACATCACACTCAGATATGAACCTATCAGTCCCACATCACACTCAGATATGAACCTATCAGTGGACTCTTCCAGTGTTAACACTAGATTGGGTTACCTCCCCAAGGCAAATATATACATATATATATATATATATATATATATATATATATATATATATTTTCTTTACATGTGACTAAAACACACACACATATATACACACACACATACTTGCAGATCCCACTGTGTTGTGATGCAAATAACATATGCTGGGAATCCAGTGATCTCCATTTCAAATTGACCACTTCCCATTCTAAGTCCCTGTGTGACTTGTGATCACCCTACTTCCTTAGGCCTTTTGTTGACTAGTAAAAGATATATGCCTGGGCCATATGAACTTTGGACTATGTGAGCTTTCAGCATTAGTAATCTATTTGCAATTTTATGCAAGATTCATGCAAATGAGATTAACTGTATTTTAACTACAATGGCCTTAAATGTACTCTCAGCACTAGTATTTTGATAAAATAAGAAAAAAACAATGAACAAATAATGAGACAAAATAAGACAATAGCCAACTCCCAGATTTCAACAGCTACCTTTATAGCTCCAGTATTTATTCTATCTCATACATTCCAAAGGCATAGAAAATTAAGCACTTATTCATCCATTGAACACATTATATTTGATCACTTTGTGCCAGGAACCATTTCTAGGCCATGTAGATGCAGTGATAAACAATACAGACAAGCCATCATAAATATCACAGATCTTTTAACTAGTGAGGGAGAAAGCCAATAAATCACAAGGAAAGATAAATATGGAGTATGCTAAAAGCTGTAGAGGTGGCTGAGGGAGAAAGTGGGGTGATAATGAAAGCTTCTTGGAAGAGTTGAGGCAAAACTTGATCCCAGGCCAGGAGCCAAAATAGGAAATGTGGGAGTGAGGCAGGGGCAGGCCCCGCAGAAGAATTGGCAGGAAAGAGGGAGGAGTTGTGCTGGTCCTCTAGATCCATTTGCTAAGCATTGCTTTAAAACTCCTGTACAAAGGACTGGGGAGATAGCTCAGCAGCTTAAGTGCCTGCCTGGCAAGCACAAGATCCTGAGTGTAAGTCATACACACACACACACATACACACACACCTCTTATAAAGCCACTACTTGGATTTTATAAGTAAAACAGAGATGGGAGTAGCTCTGGTTTCCTATGCCATTACCTGTCCCATAATCCAGTTGCTTACCAAATCTTGTTAATTTAAATTATAACTGGCATCCACTGAGTGTGTAAAGGCAAGTCTTCTAAGAACACTATATTTCTGAACACATTTGATCCTTACAATTGTCCTACTAGTCATAAACTGTACCTCTACTAGTTTTTATTTAACCCAAAGAATACATAGATTTGGCAGCTTTCAAGAAAACATAACTAAAGGGACAGAACCAATGTCTCAGGCAGCTTATGGGCCTCTAGCACTGAGGTATTCAGCTAGTGCCCCCAAACATCTATCATTTCTGTCTTTTTTTTTTTTTTTTTTTTTTTTTTTTTTTTTTTTTTTTGTCTTTTTGAGACAGGGTCTCGCTATGCAGTTGAGTGAGGCTGGCCTTGAGCTCACTTTTGTAGCCCAGGCTGGTCTTGAACTCACACGGATCCTCCTGCCTCAGCCTCCCGAGTGCTGGGATTACAGGCGTGCGCCACCACGCCCGGCTATCATTTCTGTCTTAACATTCACCCACAACCACACACTTCTTTGGCTTTATTTAATTCAAGGGCTCAATTTTTTAAACTAAATTCTTGGGATCATTTCTATCTTCCATAACTTTGCCACTTCCTCACCCCAAAACACTCCATTGTCCATAATGATTCTAGTAGTGTATTTGTATGGCCTAGTTATTAGTAAAGCAACCACTAACTATGTGCGCGATGCACATCAAATGTAAAATACATTCAAATACTTGATTCAAAATTTCAAGTGCTTAAAATTTCCAGCTCTTAATATAAAAATAATGTTAAATATATCTTTAATAATTTACATATTGATTATATGTTGAAATTATAAAATTGGTGACATACTGAGTTAAATGAACTACATTATTAAAATTGACTTCTGTATGATGGAGAAAAGAGGAAAATAGATATTGCTTATTGAGTAGTTAAATAGCAAGACAAACTTAACATGCATAGGAAGTCTTTGTTTTCTGAGAATAGCCTAGAACTGAGAACCTTTCAAGTAAATCCACGCAATATAGAAACCTATGCAAAACTTTATAATAATTATGTTTATTAAATTTATTTATTTATTTATTTGTATTTTAGGGAAGGGTCTACAGGGTGTCCAGGCTCTCACTCCTAGATTGGACTCATAGTGATCCGCCTGTTTACAGCCTCCCAACAGCTGGGATTATAAACGTGTGCCACTACATCCAGGCTCAA
>PVJA010034746.1:0-22294 GCA_004027025.1 Myocastor coypus | reverse complement strand
TATGTTTGTGTCCTTTAGTTGCTTTTAATATCTGCTCATCTGCAGGATTTCTGGAACTTTGAATATTATATGCTTTGGTGTATATTTATTTTGATCATGTCTATATGGAGTTCTTTTTTGTTTGTTTGTTTTTGTTTTTGTCTTTTTGAGACAGGGTCTTGCTATGCTGTTCAGGCTGGCCTTGAGCTCACTTTTGTAGCCCAGGCTGGTCTCGAACTCACATCGATCCTCATGCCTCAGCCTCACAAGTGCTGGGATTACAGGCCTGCACCACCACACCCGGCTTGGAGTTTGATATGTTATCGTATGTCAATTTATTTATCCATGTTTTATGGTGTATGTCATGTTTTGTGCCACTATTTTTGTAAAGAAGTTTATAATGGCTTTGCACTGTTTCCAGGTTTTTCAATGATAGCCGTCAACCTTATTTCATTTTGTTTGCTTTATCCTGTAGCTGTTAGGTTGATTTTTGGGTTGCTTTTGATTTGCCTGGCTGCTACTTACATTGCTGTCTTTTATATCAGATATTGTACCCTTCCCTTTGTTCAGTTTGCTGCATATAATTTCAATGGAGTTTCTGTTTGGCTCTATTTCATCTTTCCATTTCTGCCTATGTTTGACAAGAATGGTTTCCATCATTTTCTTGAGCTCTTCTATTTCTTTATGTATTTCTGCTTTAATGATTTTGTATTTTGATCATCATTTCATTTTGCACCTTGGAAATTATTTTTTCTATGCCCTCTTCCATTGGATTTTTGCGCTTCTCCTTCTATTGCTACAGAGAGTTCCGATGGCATGCTTCTGGCTCCCCCCACTTCCTTTTGTCCTACATGGGCTGGTCATTACATGCTGCTCCTGCACATTCTCATTTTTCATTTTCTATTTTCTTTTGTATTCTGTGTTGATGCTTTTAGATTTCTTCTATTAGATAATTTTACCACTGATATTGAAGGTTTCTTTGGAGATGCCTGCCACTCTGCATATACTTTGGATATAGTTAGTTTTTATTTTTAATACCTAACCCAAGAACAAATTTTCTCAACATATTATGTCTGAGGAGTTGCAATCAATTTGACTTAGGGCGCATTTCTTTGGTACTAGATTAGGGTGATGGGTTATGTCCCCTTAAAATCACAGTGTTGTTATTCAGGGTTGTGGGGCTGGATGTAGAATTATGACATTACGGTTAAAGTAGTTGAGGTGGCTAAAACCATAGTTTCCAGTACAGCCTTGCTAGTGACAGTCTGTCATATCTGTTAGCCTAACATCTCTAACCATAGTAAAGAAGTCTATAGACACGTAATATAACCCAACTTATAACAGGAACTATCTACTTATTTGTATACATTTTTTTTTCGTTTAGTTGTGAGTTTACTCTGTGGTGTGATGAACTTATGAGGATATGGGTAGGATGGAGAGATGAGTGAGAATAAATAAAGTAAGAACAACTTAGGAGGGCAGAAGCTGATCATCCAGATTTTAGTAACTTTCTGACACAGTAAGGAAAGATTTGAGGAGCAGGCCCAGGAGTTTTGAAGTCTACAAGAATGAGAAGAGAAAATGTTTGCATGAAAGTATCATAAAGTCAAACAACATAGCTGGCCAAATAGACAACAAGGATAAGTCTAATAAAACAAAAAGAAAAGTTAGAGATCACATGTGGACTCATATTCCTAATGTTGCTTCGGCTATTCCCATGCTTTTAGTTCTGCCTATGCAGAGTATAGCCAGAGTCTACTGTGTCACTTCTGTTTCCATTGATTTCTGGCTCCTGAATCCCACTTCACAGGGCAGGTGGGTTGGAGCCCTCATTTCTTCCACCATCTAAGGTGTCCCAAGTCCATGGAATAAGGAAGCCAAACTGAGACTCCTTTCACCTGGCAGTGCAGTCCTTGCACCAAGTTTTATCTTTTTTTTTAGTAGAACAAGCTTGAACATTACTTTGTATTTAAGAATAATGAAGTTGAGAAAACCTATGTTGGAACCCTGGAATTTCTTATGATGTTTCTGATAAAACCACAATAGATGGTTGACCCTAGACACAACTGCACTTTAGAGCCGTGGCAATATTGGCTGGAACCACGAGTAATTACGATTAAGAGATGAATGACCACTGTTGGTCATATCTCGGTATTTCCTGCTTCTGACTCTCTGATTCATAGTGTCCACTTTAATTGGTGGGCATATCGAATGGCAAATATTTGCCACTGTATTGAATCTGAAAGGGTGCTTGCTGTTGCCATGTGAGATTACACAAAGTTCATTTCTGAAAGTCAAGCCCCAAGCCTAGATTAGAGATCACCAACAGTATATGCTCTCGCCTTTTCTAGTTCAGTTCATAGTTGCTTTGTAAAAAACACTGTTTTCATCCCTATTCAGCTCATGCAGGAGTTGCGATGACCTTGTGTTACACATTTCAGCAATCTCTCCAGGGCTGTGGAGGGTTGGAATCTCCATTTTGTCTTTTTAGAAGGTATCCTGTACCTTGACTGCGCGAAAGATCCTTCTCTAACTAACAAGGGCTTTCTTGAGGCTTGTTCTCTTTATGTCTCATGTGCCTTGGAACAGAACCAAGCCTAGAAAATTTGTGACTTAAGATTTAAAACACAAGACCTCATTCAGTTTCTATGCATGAGAACATTATCCACTATCTTGCACTGGCTCTATCATATGCCATCTTCTTTCTCTTTTTGCTTTATTGTAAATCTTTTTTACCTTATACTTTTGCTCCCTTTATTTTATCTTGTTTCCTAAATTCAAAAGTATTAACCTCACTAGTGGTCTGAAAACTAAAAAAAAATATAATATGACTAAAGTATTTTAGAAATTGTAGTGAGAAACAGAAAGTAGCTTAAAATAAGAAAAAAATGGTGTAGCTGTCTGCTGTAGCTCACAGGCTTTTCTTAGTACTTAAGAGGATTTTTTTATAACTTAATTCACTACCTCTGCAGTTACGATAATTCAACTCTATTTCAGTTTCCCAAGTATTACACATAGAAGCTGAGCGGAAAACAGAGCAGATTCTGATCACCAATTCTAATTTGTCAGAGCTGAGGTACATATTTTCCTCTATGTTCTTCACTTATACATTCCACAGAGGTGGGGGTAATAAGTAAGAAAGCACGCATCGTGTGTTCACCCTGGCTTACACCTTCGGCCATAGGGATCACTCCAAATATCAAGAGCTGAACAAGAAATATCAGAAGCCCATTGTAATATTGACACTTCCTGCCCCTTATCTTTGTTAAGTAGCGTTAACTATGAAGGAGAAAATAAAATTAGCATCACCAGGAATAATATTTGCTTCAAGAATTCAGTATCTCATTAATGCTTATTAGAAGGCAAAGGTTCTTAATATTAAGTTGAATTTCAATAAAGCAAATCATCCGGCCATAGAAATTGAGTTTCTAGATTCTCAGCTCATTGAAGATGGTATTCCAAGGTTTCTCGCTTGTGAAATACCAGCTAACAAGTATTAAAGTTCCTGAGTATAGTAGTTAGGAATATTCATAAAAGTAGAATTGTATCTCTGTTCAAAAAGTAGAGATGACCTGTGTTTGATTCAAGTAATATTTGGGATTTGTACTTTTTTCCAAGTTCTGTATCTATGTTTGAAAAAAAAATGAAATTACTGAAAGTATAAAATCTTTGAGGCAAAGTAGTTTCAGGATCAGCAGCTGATCTGCGCATGAAATACTTTTTAAAAATATGTTGGAGCATCCTTTGTTCTTTGAGGTTGCTAGCTTGTTGGTGTCTACATTTCTGTGAATCAACAAGTGCCTTCCTGGTCTGTTGCTGTTATCTACAAGTGAAGTGTCAGAGCAGAGGCTCATTCATGTAGATTAGGACCAGAAAGGGAGCATCTCTTGGAGATAGCAGTCCCTGCTTTCCTCTTCCAAATATTCTCTTCAGGAAAGAAAAGCCAAGGGACTAGTTAGCGCAGAATGAAAACACTGCAAACAAACAATAGGTTTGATCCTTTTCTGCTCTGCTGTTTATAAAGGAATTGATCTACCATAGCTGGGATAGATGTTCTGCTAGTTTGCTTTCTGATTTTGGTTACTGATGGCAGCAGCATAGGCATCACCTCAAAGTTTAATAGTAATGCGAATTTTAATTCTTTTAGAGATAAATTTATAAGCTTTATCTCCATTCAGCTCGTTAATCTCAGTTGAGACGACAGACTTTGAAGAAGGAAATATATATAAATTGCAATCTCAGTGCAGAGATATTATTACATGAAAATTTTATTACATAATGTAAGAATTTGGCATGAATTCAAAATTCATTCCACAAAATCAGATTTAGATATAGTATTATGTTTTAATCTATTTTTTTTTTTTTTTGCCTTTGTCAAATTGACTGTCATTTTTTGTCCTGTAATTAAGTATCCATTTGGACCCTCAGGCCTCTGAGACAAATTGGTTGTATTCTTATATGTTAAACACTGACTTAATTCAGTTCAAGCTTTTAATTCTTCTTCCTTTAATTACTTAGGAGCTAAAACTAATAACTGGTTTTGTTTCTTTAAACTTATCATGTAGTCTTGCCAAAGCAAATTGCTGTATCTGATTTCATGTGAACACCACGTTGCTTAGCAACTTAAATCTGCCTTATATTTCATCTTTTACTTGCTCTTTAAACTCCACATTCTTATCAGAATGTAATTGTAGCCATATATCTATATTTATTCAAATTATGTTTTTTTCTGCACGTAGCGATCAGTTTGTTCTGCATTCACTTGGTAGCAGTGTGTTTGCTTGTGACACCTGGGGAAGGACAGCAGGGAAAGAAATAGCCAAATAGAATTACTTGTCAAAAGAGGAAGAAGCGAGTGAAGGAATGCATTAAAATATCTGATTTTTTTTTTTTTTTTTTTTTAGATTGACACTTAGAGCCATTCCTTCCCACTTTATGCGGTTCACTGTGTGCTGTTTTGTCTGCCAGGTGCCAGTGCTCAGGTTTCCGACCTCCAGGAGAGAGGATTTGGTCATCTGTAGCGGTCCCTGCATGATTTCATGCATAATTGGCATTCAGACCCAGAAGACTCTTAAAACAGATCCGATCCCGAGCTCTGTGTGGCTTTATCCCCAGAGAGAAATTATCCCTTTGGGAGGTTTGTCATCTTTGGCAGGAAGAAAATGGTGTTACTATTTTGTACTTTCATTGTGCCGTTGCAGACAGGCAGGGACTTTTCAGCCAGGTCCATAAGCTAATTGTAGAAATGATGGAAAATGTCAGATTTTAAAGAAAAAAAAAATATCCGACACTAAGTGACAGTTGTCACTTTGCTTATTTTCTGCTATGTGCTGTAATAAGCTCCAAACTCTAAAGGAGCATTTGAAGGAGAAAAAAGATTTGCTTCACATATGCATAATATTGAAAGGAAATGAGTTTTAAATATTGGTGTACATTCCTTCGGAATGTAATTACCCTATATTACCCATCAGTCACTTCCTCATCAGGGGCCAAAAATAATTTCTTCACTGACTCTTTATTCTTTCATAACCACTCTCACAAATGCATACTCAGAGGTGTGCTGCTTACAAATCAGGAAACAAATGGCTACAGGGAGAGTGAGCACCCATTAATTTCATGCTTTCTTTCTGAGAATAAATGCTTCAACCAAGCTATCATTTGTCTCAAGCAGGAAAGCAGTCTTCAACCTTAAAAGTGAAGTATTAGTCTCGCTATTGTTTTTTTTTTTTTTTTTTTTTTTTTATTCTGTTTGTTTTTATATTTGGAGATTTAGCCTCACGTTTAAATAAGCAATAAAACAGTTGCTGGAATGTATGAGCTTTTTGATGTCATTGCATTTTTCAGCTTTTTTTTTTTTTCTTTTTGATTTTAAGACCTCTGTATTATACAACTAAAAAAAGTTAACCAGGTATCATTTCTTTTGCATCTCTGTCATTAGAAAACTTTTAAAGCAATGGGTACTGTTAGCCTGCATCTTAATTATAGTTTAAGGAGAGTCTGATAACGTGAGCAGCTAGCAGCAGCATGGTTCTTGGTAGCCTGGATTCCACCTATCTTCATCTGGAGCACAGCAGACTTCTGGTGAGGTGAGCAAGTTGCCAAAAGGCAGCCTGAGGATTACTTGTAGTCGTCTTCTCCCTAGCCATTTTAATTCTTACCTGGAACCTTCAACTGAATCTAGAAAAGAGCTTGGCAGGTTTTATTAATGGGAGCTTCATGAGAGAATAACGTCTCAATGAAATGCTAAAAGCTTTCCATTCAATAAAAGTAAAGAGGCAAAAATACATTTATGAGTAAATGTTCAGACAGGAGAATACAGGTAATGGACAGTAAATCATGGCATATTACCAGGTGCACAAGGGGCAGTGGAAAATTAGTGGACCACAAAGTTATTTTTATAAAATGTTCATATAGATCTACGCAGGTTCAGTTGTCAATTCTTGAGATAAGGGTTACTTTCCCTTTCTGGCATAGAAAAAGCATCTTTTTTCAAACCAACCGTATAGGTTCTATGGATAGCAAAGACCAGATCAGATAATGCTTTATACAGCAGTTTCTTTTTTTTATTAATTTAAATGAGGAAGAAACAGCAGTGAGACAGTTTTAAAACAGGTTAGTAGGACAGGCACAATGATTCATACAATGCATATTGTCTTCGTAGTAGTTATTCCCAGTACAAGATGCACACATGATATGTCTAAACACTATCAGTACAAATCTTTTTCCCGTTAAACTAATAGAAAGTAGCATATAGATAGATAGATAGATAGATAATTTTTGTCACTACAAATGGTGTTCCTGCTCTTTTTAAGTTTGTTTTGTCAGAGATGGAGGGCTCTATTGCCATTCAAATATTATAAGTGCATTAATTCAGCAAAATAACCCAATATAGACCAATAGCCCATAATAGTAGTGGGTTATCAGCATAACTGGAAATGTCAGGAAGCTGTTGACTTCAGCCTTTTACAGCTAATGATATTAATATGGCCTTACCTTTTATACCTCATGGTTAGACTATTTTTTCTGGATGGTTAAGTACAACTATTTCTGAAATGCTTTAATCCTAAAATAATCTATAAGCCAGCTGAGCAGGTATTGGAGTGGAACATTCAGACTTTCTTTAGCTGCATAAGACCACAGATGCCCATAAGCTTGGATTTCAACCTAAGATACTATATTTCCTATCAAATTCTCATTACTCTTTTTTTTTTTTTTTTTTTTTGCTCCTGGTCAAGTTTTCATTTACTCTATCAGGAGTACAAAAAGCTGCTAGAATAAAGCTTATATGCAACTGTGTGGTGCATGACACTTAATGTAAATCTAGGAGGACTATTTATGGATGTTATCAACCTTCTAATTCTCTGTGCCTGAAAAGAGTCACGACTCCAGTCATCAGGAGAAGAGTCCATTTCCCCCAGACTTTATGGCACTCTGTACATTGGAGGGACTCACAGTGTAGTTCATTGGTTCATGTCATTGCTTGTGGTCTGAGTAAGGACAGGTTACCATCCAACAATTCATTTCCCCCCCTAGCTTCTTGGCGACTCAAACTTCACCCTTCCATCTCCTACTGCAGACGCTTCTATGCCTGTTAACTCAAGACAAAGGGATTGTAAAGCTTACCTTCTGTAAGGAAGGAAGAAATGGCAACAGTAGCAGCGGGCCAGAAGCTCAACGCAGAGTTCTATCTATTCACTGGTAGATGTAATTAATCACCAAAGGAGAGCTAGGGAATGCGCACTTCAAGATGTAGTTCCCAGAGAATCTGGCAGTTTTCCTCAGTGATGATCTCTTGCAGAACTGAACAGTGAAACTAGCTCTTGGCAAAGGGGTTGAGGTCAGTTGGAAAGATCTGTCTTCTCTCCATTCCACAGGGCTACATTCCAGAAGAAATTAGCTGGGGTGGGCGTTATTTATTTACCAAAACTATGACCTTCCAGCAACAAGAATATAGGTCAATACACGTTGTATTTCTTATATTTTTCTGCCAAGTCTTTTCTGGACAAAGCTATTGCACCCTACTCTTAGCTCTGGGGAAAGACTTACCCATCAGACAAGGATGCTTGCAAAAAATTCATTTGCCAAGAAATACTAGTGGAATTCTTGGGCAGATATATGGCATCTCTGCTAAGACCTCAATTTTTGAGAAGTATTTGTGTTTTCATTTTTTTTTTAAAGAATACCAGCTGAGAGGGCTGGCCTGATAGCTCAGTGGACCAAAGTGCCTGCTTCGGCAGAGCGCAGAGGCTGGGGTTCAAGCCCTGGAGTACTTTGCTGTCCTCACCCCCTGAGCATACTAAAGTGGTGATTGAGACTGGGCATAGTGGTGCTTTCTTGTAATCCCAGCACTTGGAGGCTGAGAGCAGGAGGATCAGTTGGAGTCTGATCTACATAGTGAAACCCTGTACACACTGTACACCCTGTTCTAAATTAATAATAGTAATAATCATAGTAATAATAACAGCTGATGGAAAGCCAACTAGAGAACGGATCTCAATTTTAAAAAAAATCAAGCTTTTATGTTCGTGACAGCTTTCAAAAGTGCGCAAATACAAAGAATTATTACAGCTGTCACTGTGTGTAGAGCCTGAAATATCACCTGAGCTATACAAGACCTGGTATGCATGAGTGTTTTGTAACAAGCAGACCCATCTTGCATCATTAAACTGGTTTGTTTCCAGTTGATTCCCAAGGCCTCATGGCTTTGTCACAGCATTGGATGTTGTCATTAGTTTCGTCCTTTGAATATTTACTCTGACACTTAGCTTCAGTTTCCTAGCTTTAGGTCACTGGAAAGTAGAGGAAAGCTTGAAGTTGTCTATCCTGTGAATGTGTGACAAAATTTACTTGAGTTTAGAATGCATGTGTCCTCTAAGGGATTCAGGGTACAAATTTGTTGTGGTCAGGTGTGGTGACACCCACCTGTAGTTCCTGTAGGACTAAGCCAGGTGGGTTGCAATGACTCTCAGACATGTTGGGTTACAAAGGGAGTTCAAGTTCAGCCTGAACACGATAGTGAAACTCTACTCCAAAATATGTCCAGTTTAGGAACTAACTTCCCTCCTATTTTGATGCTCTTTTATATATATATATATATATATATATATATATATATATATATATATAGTATTCTACAATGTAAGCCATACACAAAGCAGTATCTCCTAGTATGATAGGATTTAATTCCAATTTATTTCCATCTTTTGTTATTTTTTTTTAATTTTTTTTTGTCTTTTTGAGACAGGGTCTTGCTATGCAGTTGAGGCTGGCCTTGAGCTCACTTTTGTAGCCCAGGCTGGTCTCGAACTCACATCCATCCTCCTGCCTCAGCCTCCCAAGTGCTGGGATTACAGGCGTGTGCCACCACACCCGGCTTCTTTTGTTATTTTAAAATAGGTTTTGAATATTCTTAATAATTATGTAGTGAATCTGTTGGAAAACATGGGTGTATCTTAGAAATGAAAGTGTTTAAGTAGGGAGGATGGATGAATTTTAGTTTGTATTTTATTTTAAATGTGCCATTAAATAAGGAAAGAAAATTTATGTCATTGCTTATGACTTTTGCTGGCAGTGCAAGGTAGTGAATGTCTACACTTTGTGAAATAAGACTATATGTGATTGCAGATACAAGCTATATGAATTAATTTTTTCTTGTAAGTATGTATTAAAATGCAGGTTTAGTGATGCATACCTGTAACGTCAGTGTTTGAGAGTCTGAGACAGAAAAATAATGATCTCCTAAATTAAATACTGAGGACTGTCAGATAGCTCAGCCAGATTAACGTGTCTGCAAGTCAGACATAGGGACCAGGGTTTGATCCCTGGCCTATTGTGCCAGCCCTGCCTGTGGGCCTCACTGAGACAGTGACTGAGACTGGGTTTGGTGGCGTGCCTGTAACCCCAATACTTGAGAGGCTGAGAAACAGGAAGGATCACTGTGAGACTGATGTATGTAGTGAGACCCTGTGGTAAATATATAAAGATAAAATAAAATAAAATAAATACTAAGACTATCTCAAGACAAATCAAACAAACTACATATGAGATAAAGGTTTGTTCAGTGTCACAAAAATATGAATTGCTTAATCTTTTGTGTATCTTAATACTAAGCTATTCAGCAGAATTGACAAATAATTATCTAACAAATATCAGAATGTCTTTGCCAGCTGAAAGTGTATCCCCAAAGTCCAAAATCTAAGAGGAGAGAAGAAACCAAGACAGGTGGTTATGTTAATTAAAACTTCATTATCTGTGTGTTGAGTGTAAGTAATGGTTTATGTATTGGGAAACTAGCAAACAATGTGCACAAGCCCATTCCTGAGAGGTCTAATTATTTCTAAGAAAGTTTAGCAATTCTAACTACACTATCAGTCATAAGTCATACTCGTTCAATTGGCCTCTGGTGGTGATTTGTCTAAAATAGCCAAAGGACCTTATCATGTTGCGTTATGCTAGTCTACATTCGAATACTCAATGAACCAAAACTTTACTTCTCCTTAGCTGCTGTACTTCCAATTCCATTATGGATTTCTTTTGTTTTTAAGAGATAGACTCATTAAAGATTGTGACCCTAGGCATGATATTAAACTATCATTTCAGCTTGAAAGCCCGTGAGATCAATTATCACCACTGGTCTGTGTTGTTGATTGTATCTTCTAAAGTGTAAAGAACAGTATGTCAGTTGCCAATACTTGGTTATAATTATATTTTTCCCCATGTAAGCATCTACTAATTAGTAGAAAAATGCAAATTTGCCTTATTGCTTAAAGAATAAATCAGAAGAAAAGATGAATTACACAGAACCATAATTCTAGGATGCCATTTAAAGTATTCATATTATAGGGCAATTATAGTAACTTCAACAGGAATATGATAAAATTAATATAAAAGTTTTATAATTACATTTTAGTGACAGTAATTCCCTTGAACAAGTTAATGTCCTAAAATTGTTTTCAAAAGATTAAACACTATTGCTAGATTATCTGAAATAATGACTAAGATAGTATGTATTTTCTTCCAATGATAATCACATTCGAAATTGAAAAGAGAATTTCTCTATGACCTCAGAAGTAATTTTCTCAGTGTCCACAATAGCTAACAGTAGCTTAGCATGTCCTATGAAATACAAGGCATAAAGAAGGGCACTGCACATTTATATTTATAACGTGTCATCAATTAATTAGAAATACTTAATAAGCAACACAATGAGCAACACTGAGAACAGTTTTGTAACATGTTCTTTAAGGTTTTCTTTTGTATGTCGCAGTGCTTTGTGTAACGGATCACATCCACCATGCCATCATCATATGCCTTGGCTCCAGCCCTCTTCCTTCATATTTATCAGCAGATACCCTGCATTTCTATTGTAAACAAAGATGGCCTTGATGGCCCTATCCGCATCATAGTGTTGTCTTTGATGACCTTCCAGTTTTTCAGGAAAGATAAATCACATCAAAAACTGTTCTTCTAATGAGTGGATAATTCCTTTTATACTCTTGTCTTACAAGTGAGTGTATGTCCCACATTTTACAATGGGAGTTATAATACTGGTCCTAATAGTGGATTTGAATATTCTGGTCACAAATAATAAAGTTCTCCACTGAATTACGTCAGGTGTTCCCTAACATTAGTTCATTAATTTGCAAATAATGTTCATTTTTATTTTTGTTTTCCTTTTTCTTTCTCTATTGGATGCAGTGTCTCACTAGGCAGTTCCGTCTCCTCATGGCGATACTCTGTGTCGGCACCTGCAGTGCTGAGATTCCAGGCATAAGCCACCACGCCCTGTTTCAGTTCCTCGCATAGCAGGTCCCAGATTCACACGCCTGCACAGCATACAGTACCGGGCATTAGACTCTGGTGCTTGAGCCTGCCAGACAGGCACTTAGACCGCTGAGCTACTTCCCTGACCCCCAGTAAAGTTTTGTACATGGAGAACTGCAACAGAAATACATATACTTTTTCCACCAATAGTGAAACAAAAAATAAGCAGGAGTTTGCAACGAAGGGACTGTTGTATCAGTAATGCATGCAGGAGTAAAATGCAAGGTTTCCATAGTATAAGTTAGGGTTTACTCTGCACTTGACTGTGTCTTTAATCTTCCCAAGTGGTTTTGAAACTAAAAATCCTTGTTACACACAAGAAAAATAAAATTTAGAATTTGGCAAAAATCATAAAATTCTTTATAGTATAACTATGAATTGAAAATCGAAAGTTATGAATTAGCTTATAACTCGACACAACAATCACCATGATTGACTTACCAATTATATATGAATTGAATTTTGAGGAAAATTCCATTATTCAACTTTTGAGTATGTGTATCCAGTATAGCTGCATATCTAGTATACATGTATTTATCCAACTCATATAATATGCACAGCATTTTGTTGTGCTTCTGTAGGAAGAATAAGAATAAAATTCTAAGTACTTATTTTCAAAAAATTCACAACTGATTATATAAATGGCATTGTTCAGTATGTTTGCTTCTGAGAAAATATACAGAAAAATAGTTCTTGATTCACCAAGGAAGAGGTGAGTGATGTTATAGGTAGTGGAAGGAGGTTTGATTAGGTTTGCAAAGTAAGCACATCTGCAGACCTGCTTCGCAGGATGAGGAGGAAAGTACTGGATAGAGGGATAGAGGAGGTATTGCAAGCCAGAGTGATCAGGCGCAAGAGTCAGCATAAAGACCCTAGAAGTGTTTACGGTGTGTGCAGTTTGAGTAAGTATGAACAATGACAAGGATAATGTTCCTCAGATTTTTAATTCCATGATAAGGAGCTTGTACTAAAGGAAAAGTGATAAAAATGCTCATAATTCTAGTCAAAAGAGATTACCCAGGAAGCAAAAATAAAAATATGGACTGATTCAAGCCCACAGGAAGGAAGTCAGGTTATTTGCTGCAGATATTAAATTTTGGTGCCCTAGAGACTTGGGCCAATGAAGCAGAGCCACAGAGGCAAACTGAAAGGGATTTCAATTAGCGCAATTGCAGTTACACATGTGGAGAAACTGAACTCCGAAGTTGTCAGGTATGTTCAGGACGTACAACTGAGAGGCCTGAGTGACCAGTTGCATGGAGAGTGAGAGGAGGATAGGTGGGAGGGAGCGTCCAAGATTCCAAATGCCATAGAAGAGGCAGAGAGGCTATGATGAGTAGAATCTGAGTTTCCATGAAGCAATAAAATAGCAGCTAGGCACACATGCCACCCAAAGTATGTGCTGAGTGGAAGTAAAACATTGAGAATCCAAAGTGATATTTAGATTTTAGGATTGAGAAAACTCAGCTGGAGGAGTTTTCAGGTAAGGAAAGGAAAGGAAAGGAAAACAGGAGAGGAGAAGAGAGGAGAGGAGAAGAGAGGAGAGGAGAGGAACTGAAAGGAATGGGACCTGGGAGACAGCTCAGTGGCATAAGCACCTGCTTGGGGAGTGCAAGATCCTCAGCTCTGTCTTCAGTACCAAAAGAACAAAAGGTCCGTAACTGAATGGGTGGAATACGGCATTTAAGATTCAGTAGGTTCAACAGTAGTATAAACCCCATGGTTTTAGTGAGACGAAATGCTAAGGGATGGGAAGTTTTTAATAAAGGAAGTAGTTAACTCTGTCAAGCAGGGCGGCGATTCATTTTGAAGGGGATAACGGATAAGTGGGTCACTGGGTACAGCACTCAGATTATTGGGGACCTGGAGGGAACGTTTTCACTGAAGTAGGAAAGATGGAAATAGCTGTCTTGAGTATCGGAAAGTGAAGCGCTACAGCGAGGAGTATAAACTACTTTTTCAAGAACTTGAGTGTGAGCCTGAGTCACGAAGATTACACTTCTGTGGATTTGCAGATGTAGTGGTTTACTTCGCTTCTTTGTGATCCGAATGCGCCCTTGGAGATTCTGTGGATCCTATATTTAGAGCGGAGAAAACAGCTTTAAAAATAAAGACTAACAGCTTTGGTGCTGTGTTGCATTGCTCCTGAAAACTAATGATAATGGTGAAACTTTGGTAGCTAATTGCATTCTCATTCTTTTTTGGGGGCAGGGGGAGTGACTCAGCCCGCCCTAGGGGAGAGGCTGGGGTGGCACGTGGTGCCAGGAATTCCACTGCAGTCCCTGTACATGCCCGAGGTTGCCTAAGCAGGCACGTTAGACCGCTGAGCTATCTCGCCAGCCCTCATCCATTTTTTAATGTAATTTGAATTGTTCATTTACAATCATGCCCTCCAAAATAGGCAATCTATATATTTACTTATTTATGTATTTATTTTGCTGTATTTAGTACAGGGTCTACAGGGTGTCACTACACAGTTCGGACTTGTAGTGAAGTGATTCTCCTATTTTCAGCCTCCCAAGTGCTGGGATTACAGGCATGTGCCACCAAGCCCAGTCTCAATCACTGTGTCAATGTGGCCTGGGACAGGGCCAGCACAGCAAGCCTAGGATCAAACCCTGGCCACTGTGCTCTGCGTAAACTGTCACTTTAGTCCACTGAGCTAACAGGCTGGCCCCCAAATATGCAACTTAGACAGCCTGCTTCTGTAAAACACTTTTGTTTTGTCAACTTTACTATCTTAAACTATTATGTCTTATGAAAAGTATTTTCATTATAACTTAAGAATAATATAGCCGGACGTGGTGACTCACACCTGTAATGCCAGCACTTGGGAGGCTGAGGAAGGAGGATCAGTGTAAGTTCAGCCTGGGCTACAAAAATGAGCTCAAGGCCAGCCTGAACCTGGCTCAAAAAGACAAAAAGAAAAAAAAAAAAATCTCATTAGATACTGTGAACTAGTCTCACTCAGTAGGAAGAAAGACAGCTTAAGAATTTCACAATAGTGGGAGACAAGAGAAATCAAGAAATTTAATATTTTTCCAGAACGTTAAAAAAAAAGGCTCGTGGGCAGCCAGCACTTTTCTAAAATCCCGTTAATCACAAGGTTAAATAACTAGGCAAAATGCTGCCACAGACTAGAGCTGCACTTAATTTTACATTCTTAAAAACTTGATAAATGTACAATGCAAATTGTGGAAACTACATTTAATTGTTCTTTCTCACTCTTCCCTGAGATCTCTAAAGATCCGTTTTCGTTGCCTGATGAGAGGGCGTGACAGGTTGAATTCCTCAAGTTACACACTCCAGGTATATGAGCAGGAAGTGGAAGGGCACGCCCCCTCTCTCACGCCCCTTTCCACGGGGCCGGAAGGAGCATTCGAGGACTGTCAGGATTTGCTCTCCCAGTGCCGGAAAGCCTGCCAGCCTGCTTCGTGCTATTCTTAAAGCAAGCAGCCTTTGCAAAGCTTACGTGGAAACTTGCCAGACTTCTGGAATTCAAAATGGCTTGATGCTTATTTTCTTCTGTCGCTTGAGTTGTCCTGACATTCAAAAGTCTGTACAAGTCCTTCCGGGTGAAATGTAAGGTCAATAAGTGTCACTAACTATAGATTGAAAAAATTAATTTCAGCCACATAGTCACACTCCATGCCTCAAATGTTCTTATTCCCAGAGGCATTTTCTTTTGAGTAAAATTATTCAGGTGATTCAACTACTTCTATTGGCTTATCTTTGCCATATAATTGTGAATTAATTTTTGCCTGATAGTCTTGTGGATCTTGACGTTTTTGTAGGTGAAGAAATACTAAGATATATTCATAGGTACCTAGATGAGAGAGGAGAGAGCTTTTGGCTTTAACCAGCAGTAGAGATATTTCAGCAATCAGTTTTGATCATGGTCAAAATAATTGTGAATTATATCCAGCCCACATGTACATGCTAGATGTCGTGTTTAGAGGGCTTTGTTGCTTGGCATTTGGCAGCACGATGGCAAGACTACTGATAGAGATAAACCAATAATTTTTCTGGTATCAGTAGGCACCTAATTTAAACAGAGGTTAACTCTGAACCTCTCTTGAAATCAAAATGGGTGGGCATCCTCTCTGTGTCATCCCATGCACTTCCAGTTATCTCTTCTGGAGGCAACATCAAGGAGCTTGTCAAATTATTTCTGTTCGAGGGCACCCTAGAAGTTTGTGTGACTCACAATTAAGAAGAGAAGGTGGTTGGGGCCAGCGAGAAATAACGCCAATGAGTTGCTTCTATGAGACAGCTGGGCTGCAAACTCTCCTGGAGAGATGCGGTGGAAGGGCTTTCTTTTTGCTTAATTTACTTTCTCGAGCAAAACAAAAGGGACTGGGAAGCCTTGTTTGCTAAATGTAATTGGAATAAATAAATGAAATCTGAAATTTCACTGTAATTGTCTAGCATGTTCTATGCCATTTGTCTTTGGACATCTCATTGGAACAGAAGATGAGAAAAGCCATGATTTAATAATATTTTCCTCACTCCAAATAATATGTCATTTCACAAAATAGCCTCCTATAGCCCAACGCAATTACTGAAATGTGGCTGGGATTTAGTAGGATTAAAGGCACTTCTGACTGGATAATGATGTGGATAAATATACCACCGAAACTAATTACTGAGGAAATCATTGATAATATGGATGAAGCTATGGAGAGTATCTAACCTTCACTTTCAATCCAGAAACGACAGAGCTAATCAGTTGTGACCATTGATTTAAATTCCACCCAGCTGTAATATATTTTTGTACGAGAACATCATAAATACTCACATGGAAAAGTTAAATGGGATGGTTCTTAAATGCTGTATTGGGGAATTACTGGTTCTAGGCACAGAAGTCCATTCACCCTTACAAAATACAGTCCATTTGTAAGTAACCAGCAGCATACTACTCTAATCCAATTCCACTTTCTTCCAATAAGAAATCAACTGACAACTTTAAGAAACAGAAGTTATTTTTTAATAAGGCAGTCTGCCCTTGAAGTAAACAAAGATGGATTTTTCAATCGTTCTCTTGAATTCCTAATTTATATAACTTGTAATTTTAAAACCATTCTACTCTTTAAATTTGTATTTCAATTAGTTTAGATTTACAAAATGTTTATGTTAAGTATATACAGCAATGTCTTTTATATCACAAAAACCATATAATTACATTTTTGCAGACATCAAAAATGAATTAGTACTGCATTATAAGTGGGGACAAGTTTTCTTGTTTGTTCTAATTTCACTGAATAGCTTTAGTAAGCTTCTTTGGCAGAATAGCTCGTTCGGCTCTGAATGGAAAACTTTGGCTAGTATGAAGAGACCAATATTATACTAACAACAAAGTCCAGTTTTTGGACTCCTGATGACAAATACTGCGCGCGTATAAAGGATGTCCCAGTATGATATTAAGTATGGCTCAAAATCTTAATGATAGGAAGCATATTTTCCTAAGCAACAACAAAAAGGTTTATTTTATTAAATCGAAACTAAGCACCTGCAGCTAAAAGAAAATGTCTGGTTGACTAACTAAAAATTATTATATCATAAGACTTTCAAAACTTTAATGACTAATAAGTAATCATGCTAATCTGTTTTGGTTCTCCTGGCCATCTCTGAAGCCTGCAAACTCTATTTAAAAATGACACGGACAAAGAAGAAAGCACACACCGCAAACCTGACAGGGAAGCTGAGAGAATAGAGTCTGACAAACGAATTGGAAGAACTGAGTATGTTAGGCTGAAAAACAATTGCAATGAACAAAATCTTCGTTTTCTAACGTTAGAGGTGTCTATTGTGAAAAAAGAAAAAAGTCCACATCAGTGATCTCATACAAGAGAATGTTTCTAGAAAAAAGAATATTGTAGCAGCTAGGCCCATATCTCAAATAAAAATGTTCTTTTGGCAATTAGCAAGTTCTCTGTCTGCAGAGGAGAATAAGTCTTTTAGGATCAGATACTTGTTTGTAGAAGAAAGGATTCAGCTATTGACTTCCACTAGATGAACTTAAATGTCCCTCCTTACAATGAAGTTCTCTATGTAAAACTTTTTATAAATATGTCTTGCCATCTGGAATGACTGCCACCCTCATGTTTAATTGGTACAGCCAATCCAAAGCTGAGGTCTCTTTTCAGATGGAAATGTTTTTAGTTAATTGAATTTCTTATTTTAACAGAACAGATTCTTGTAGTCTTTGTGATTGCTGTGAACCTTCTGTGATATTTCTCCTGGTAAAAGAGCTAAGTAATTTCAAAATGCTTTATCCTATTATCAAACAGATCATCTACTCTAGGAAATGTATAGTTAAGTGTGTTATCAAAGAGCCTACTACATATAAGATAGATATAGGTGTTTTGAATTACAACATTGCATCAGAACACAAGGATTTCTTTTTTTTTTTTTTTTTTTTTTTTTTTAAGAAACAGAGTTTGAATAGGGGATAAGGATATGCCTCATGGGAAAGCAAGAAATACTTAAAATAGGTTTCAGAGATGGCAATTATTCGAATTGGCAAAGAAGGAAAACTGGAGTGTTGAGAACAGCTGGAAGAGATGAAGAGGGAAAGAATAAGGCTTATAATAAGCAGAGAGTTTAATAAACAGAGAAATAATGCTGGAGATATTACTGGAGGATCTAGGATGCAGCTTTGTGATGCTTAGACATTTTGTGTTTAATTCCAAGGCGGTGAGGAATAATTAAGGGTTTTGAATAGGTGAGCCATAGAATTAAATTTAAGAAGGTTAATCTTAGGAATTAGGTGGCAGGAATTAAAAAGGGAGAAATCTTGGCTTCAGTATAACTTGTTACGTGGTTATTCAAATCATCTTCTTCTGTTAGTTGCAGAAGAAGAATGCGATCCCTGTTCCCAAGTCATGTTTGGAAATCCTTGAACAGTTTTGGTTAGAATTTATTTAGAAAAGATCTTGTTAGCATTTGGCTTCCAAATCTGTAGCCATGAACCCTGAGGAAAGATGGTGCAGGTCTTCTTAATGAGAAATGGCACTTGCTTGGAGATGCCGAAGCCATAAAACAACTGCTCCTGTCCATGATGGTTTATGACTTGAGTAAATAGCCCCAAATCTATATGGATGCTCAGGAGGAAATATTTATTAACTATTTCAGAGGGTTGATTGCTGTGACTAATGATTATGGCTACCACACCCGGCACTAGGTGAGGCCTCATAAATACAATGTTTAATGCACTTAATATTAGGTGCTGAAAGCATTTTCATTTTGTGCCCAATGGATCGGAAGTATTTTTAATGGCTGCATTCGGTGGGTCCCTGACTGTACCTCCAGTCTGTCCCCACAGCCCCATCATGCTGTCCATCTACGGCCAGGGCATTTGTACTTGTAATCATGAACCAAGAGGCAAGCAGAGGCATCTAGGGTCCAGATAAGTGAGAAAGGCTGTGTGGTTTTATTTTATTTTATTTTATTTTATTTTATTTTATTTTATTTTATTTTATTTTTTTGTCTTTTTGAGACAGGGTCTCGCTATGCAGTTGAGGCTGGTCCTGAGCTCACTTTTGTAGCCCAGGCTGGTCTCGAACTCGCACCAATCCTCCTGCCTCAGCCTCCCGAGTGCTGGGATTACAGGCATGAGCCACCACGTCCGGCTAGCTGTGTGGTTTTAAAACTGATGTTCGGTCAACTGTTCAGTAGAACTTTACCCACCAGTATGACAATATGCTTTAGGATGTAATCATGGCCTATGGATCAAGGACACAAAACTATTTGGTGGGGCGTGCTTGTTATTCTAATGCAGTCCTTGAGAGCTTTCTTTTCTAAGTCGTGAACAATCTATTTTCAGACCTATCTTCAAGTTAATAAAATCAAATTCCTTGCAGGTTCTCCTTTCCTTTTCATCATCTGCATTATGAGACAGTGAGTGTCATCATCCGCCAGGATTTATTAAAAGCCTACATACACTAAGTGCTTTTGTTTTAAATCTACCTGAGAATTATTTTACATATTTCATGTGCCTACTTTGGCAGTGTATCCAATACTGAGTTTTATGACCGTTTTTGGAGTCTGATGCATTTCACCAACTTGCATGTCCATTGTGACAGAGGACCATAACTTACTTCTTCCATTCAGGATGCCTGCTGATCCCCAATTGATGGTTTCCTATTTTAGAAATCATTTGAATAGGATTTGCAGCTAATAATACTGTAGAACACAGTGGTATGTTTCTGTTGTTCCCTAGCAGAGTGGGACCCCTGGACTACAATTTGAGGGCACAGCCTTACCTGGAAGCTTTTAAAAAAGGCAGTGCTCCTGGCCTTGCCCCGAGCCACTGAATTGGAGCTAAGTGTTCACTGTGAGTCGTGCTCTGCAAAGCTTGGGAGCATCATTCTGTATGGCATGAGCCCTTAGATTTTCATTACATACTACTGAAAATAAAATTGTATAGCCAAGTCGGCAACAAAGGGCCTGTTGGGGGTTTTTCACTTCTGTGTGAATATAAAGCATGACTCCATCAATGGGTGCTGAAACATTTTTGTCCCTGAGCTTACTGAATTGCTAAGGTGAAAGTTTTTATACGAATTAATTACTCCTTAAGTGAGAGCTCCTGAGTGTCGATCTCACACGCTCTCTCCGTAATATCCACTGACGCTTTCACCTGGGCAACGCATTTTTAAAATAGCGTCATTCGTGAAGGAAATGCAATACTAATTCATCAGAAATGAGAGGAGACAGTGTAGCATCCCCGGATGTGCCATGAGAAGAGTGTTTTACAGTCTCCACTCTATTTTGCATTACGGATGTGCTTTTAGGCAAATTGTTTAAGCTCCTCAGAAACTTAGTCTCAGTTCTTTCTCATTTAAAATGACAAATAGGTTTTCAATAGCTTGTGCCTAAGATTTTCAGTTATGAACATTTAAGTGTTTTATTTGCATTGAGCATTTCTGTTCGTGTTTAATTATAAGTACAGAAATGTGTCGATATTAATGGTATTTCACTGATACAAAAGCAGGGTGGACTTTAATACATGAGTACTGGATTCGGATACCCTTAGCTGTAAACCCACCTGCTGCCATTCATGAGAAACCGATGGGCGCCATGCAGTTTGCTTCAAAGTTCCTTAATTTCTCCACAGAAGTGGTAGAGAACTAACTCAGGTAATGCCTACAACATATCCACAACACGGTATCTGACAAAATAGCTTATAAATAATTGGATATTATAATTGCTTTTCAAGTCCTATAACTTATAAAACAAAATAGTAAAAATACACTTCTTGGAATGACTTTGGAGAATATTATACTTGGACTGGAATGCTTATCATTCACACATTTTTATCTACAAAACACGACATGAGTATACTATTTTCGTAGTCATACGGAGTGTCAAATGAGCAATAAGATACATCCCCAATTAAGCTATTTTAACCTATATATTCATCTAACATATTTTTAGACATCTGTAGGATTTGGTTCAGGTTTTTATGTTGTCTTATAATGTCCGTTAACTTTCTCTGGATGTTAAGGAAGTAAATATATAGATTTGTGGTTGTAAATACTGACAACACAGTAAAATCAACTGTGATGGTTTTAAAAATTCCCAGGCACAAGCCCTACTTGCACTTCTGTGATAAATGTGTCTGGGATGCTTCTCAGATATCAGGGTTTTTTAAAAAATCTCTATGTAATTTTAATATGCAACTGGGGTTGGGAATCTCTGGTGCAGATCCGCTCTTGCAGTCATTGTTGGCGAGTGTTATAAATGAACAGAATATATTGACAGATTTCTTAAGCAGATGAAATTCAAATCCTGTCCACAACTTATTTGTGAGTACACTTATTATGCATAAACATGCTCACCCATCAGATCTAAGGAAATACTTGGTAAAATCCAAAAGTCATATTTGAAGTAAAAAAAAAAAAAAAAAAAATCTCTAAATAACAGCTGAAAAAGTCATCTAAGGATAATCGCTAACATCAAACATCACTTTTTTTTTTTTTTTGTCTTTTTGAGACAGGGTCTCACTATTCAGTTCAGGCTGGCCATGAGCTCACTTTTGTAGCCCAGGCTGGTCTCGAACTCGCACTGATCCTCCTGCCTCAGCCTCCCAAGTGCTGGGATTACAGAAACATCACTTTCTGAAACATTTTGTTAAGCGCTCTTTCCTTTGGTTTATGTGGGTGTCAGAGGCCTTTATTTTTTGCCAGTATTTTCTACCATCTTTAATCTTGCACATAATCAAGATAAATGATTTTATTAGTATACGCTACTTCTATTAAGTTTTACTGGGGTTATCATTTAAAGATGGGAAATGATTTCCAAAATTGAATGTCATTTGTTTTCTGGAATTTTTTGTTTAGTCCTCAGTGTGTGTTAAATACCCCAAATTGCACAAACTTCAGTGTTAAAAATTGAGCAAGTACGTGTGTTTGTTCACAAATAAGCAAGTGCAGAATTTGTCCCAAGATTCGATGAAAACACAAACCAGCGTGAGACAATTTTGACAATGTTG
>PVJA010034745.1:0-22332 GCA_004027025.1 Myocastor coypus | reverse complement strand
TAATAGAGACAGCAAACTCATATGACCATGTGCCAGAACATCTCAAGGACTTTATACGCACAAAGTACTGTTATGAACCTTTCCAAAAGCACTTTAAGGAACATACTATTACCCCCATTTACCAATGAGTGCAGTCACAGCTTCAATCCAAGTGAAGCTACAGATTCAACCCAGGCCACCTGGCTGAACAGTCCACACTCTTAACTACTATGGTGGATTGTACAGTCCCCAGTTTCACTCCCTTTGCCACAAAGGCCGAGAACTACTCTTGGCATTACTTGCATAGCTTATACCTAATAAGAAGGATTTCATCTCAGTGAAAATCTCACCAAGCTCCCTCATCTTCCACATATTCACCCATACATGCTCCCTTCAAGAGTCTCATCTTTTGTTTTCTTGTTTTGTTTTAGTCTTATCTGTAGTACTCAGGAATCAAACCCATGGGTCTTTGACCACGAAGCTATACAATCGTAGTCTTTTTAAAAACAGGATCTCACTAAATTGCCCAGGCCAATCTCAAACTTGCACTCTTCTTCCTCAGCCTCCCAAACAGCTGGGATTACAGCCATGTGCATCACATCCAGCTTTCGTTCATTATTTTTATTTCCAATCTGTGTTCCCATGTTTTTCCTAAGATCCAATTACATTAACCTTTTTGGTATAATTTAAAGCAAAGGACCCCAGGCATGGTGGCGCACACCCGTAATCCCAGCACTTGGGAAGCTGAGGCAGGAGGATTGCTGTGAGTTTGAGACCAGCCTGGGCTACAAAAGTGAGCTCAAGGCCAGCCTAAACTGCATAAATAGCAAGACCCTGTCTCAAAAAGCAAAAAAAAAAAAAACAAGGAAATTTAGAATGAATTTAAAATAAATGGATTATAGTTGAAACTCCTTGGAGTCAGCCTTGCCAGTCTAAGAGATATTCCTTGAAACACTGTTCTCATGGTATCAGTACAGATACCATTTCAGTCAAGTTCTTGTCCTCCCCTACCTTTTTTTTTTTTTTCTTTTTCTTTTTTTTGACAGATTCTTGTTTTATTGTCCAAACTGGGCTTTCACTTGTAGCCCAGGCTGGTTTTGAACTCGCACTGATCCTCCTGCCTCAGCCTCCCAAGTGCTGAGATTACAGGCATGTGCCACCATGCCTGGCATACTGTTTATTTAGAGACAGGGTTTGACTAAGTTGCTAAGTTGGGCTTGAATTTGACTATCTTTCTGCCACAGGACTGTTGGGTTATCAGTGGGTGTGTTGCAGTCCCTATGCACTTGCCTACACTTGCCTAAACAGGTGCTTTAGACCACTGAGCTATGTCGCTGGCCCCATGCATATCTTTAAGATACAATCTCTCTTGCTGGGTGTGATGGAGTGTGCCAGTAATCCCAGCATTTAGGAGGCTGAGGTAGAAGGATCAATACAAGTGTGAGGTTAGTTTGGGCTATACTGAGTTCTAGGCCAACCTGAATTGCTTAGTGAGATCCTGTCATAAAATAATAAAAATAAGCAAATAAGGAAAGAAAAAGGGGGCTTGCCAAGTAGCTCAGTTGGTTAAAGCACATGATTCGGCAATGTCTCTGAGGTGCTGGGCTCCATGGTTCAGTCCCAAAAAGTTTTGGGCCAAGTAAGATAGCTCAGTAGATGAAGTGTTTGCCAGGTAGGCACAGAGTCCTTTGTTCAATCCCCAGTACTGAAAAAAGAAAGAAATACTAAAGTTAGAAGTAATGAGAGTAATCAGAACTGCAGGCTGGGCATGATGATGTATATACCTGTAGTCCCAGAACTTGGAAGGATGAAGCAGGATAATTGCTACAGTTCAGGCTAGCCTGGGCTACATAATGAGTTCAAGGCCAGCCTGAATGATGTATAGTGAGAGTCTTGTCTTAAAAAAAAAAAAGTACAACTCATTTAAAATGTAATCAAAGTAAGGTGAGCATGGTGGCATATGTCTGTCATCGCAGTACTTGAGAAGCTAAGGCAGGAGGATTTCTGAGAATCTGAGGTCAGCCTTGGTTCCATAGTGAGTTCAAGACAAATCTGTACTACATAGTGGTACCCTATCCTAAAAAACAAAAAACTAAAAACTAAACAAAACAGAACAGTCATTATATTCTTTTGTTTACCAAATCAGTAGAAATAAATTGTATTCTTTTGGAGGAGAGCCAAATGAAGTGTTGGGATTGGAGATTATATCTCCTATCTTCCCACCCAAGGAAAATTTTTGGGTTGACTTCCAAAGAATCAGTCTCTTAATTGGAAGAGAGGTAGTATTCCCTATCTCTGAAGGAGTTTTCACTAACACTGTACTGTAGTTTTTCCTTAAGTCATTGGTGAGATGGCTCTACTGACCATCATTGGGAAGGATTCTTAGGGTATATATGAGTGTGTGTATGCATGTGTGTGTGTTTTGAGACAAGCATTGGCTAGTTTGGGCTGGCCTTAAACTCACTAAGTAGCTCAGATGGACCACAAACTTGCTATGGTCCTTGTGCCTCAGTGGTGGGATTACCAACATGCACTACCATATGCGTGTGTGTGTGTGTGTGTGTGTGTGTGTGTGTGTGTGTGTGTATAGGGTCTCACAATGAAACTTGGACTTGTAGTGATTCTCCTTAGTGTACTGCTGGGATTACAGGTGTGCACCACTGTCTTAGTTATTCTTCTCTTGTTGCTGGGACAAATACCTGGCACTCATAATTCGGGAAGGAAAGATTTATTTAGCTCACAGTTACTGGAGGTTTCAGTCCATATTCAGCTGGCTCCAAGGCAGAGTGTCACGTGGCAGAGGGCAACCTTTCATGTTAGCAACTAAGAGCAAGAGCAAAGGGAGAGAGTTAGCAGCAGCTCAAGCAGCTAACTTCTCTTCCACCTTACACTGAAATGCAAATCACCTGCCCCAGGGGAGGTATAGCACCCATTCTCACAATAATCAATTACGAATTCTAGAAACAACCCCATAACTGTATGAGACCTTGGGTGGACGGGACACCTGTACACAAACCATAGCAGCCACTGTACCCAGACTCCATTGCTGGCTTAGCACACCTGGGGGCAGGGTGGGTACGGTGCCACGGGCCGAACCCTGGCCCCTGTGCTTACCTAAGCAAGTGCTTTGTTCCCTGAGCTCTCTCTCTGGCCCTGGTTTGTTTAGGATCTTGTTGTGTTGCCCAGGCTGGCATTGAACTATTGGACTCTAGTCTGGTTATCACATTTTTAACATTCTTTTTATCAAAGTATTTTGAAAAATACTCAAAAGTATTATGTATTGGAGCTGGGGAGATGGCTCCGAGGCACAAGTGCCTGCTGGGCAAGTGCAAGGTCGTGAGTTTGAACACCAGTCCCAAAAAAAAAAAAAAAAAAAAAAGTATTATGTATTGGAGAACTTTTTTTGTGTGTGTGCAGGGTCTCACTGTGCAGCTCAGACTTGTAGTGATCCTCTAGATTTCTGCTTCCCTAGTGCTAAGATTACAGGTGTGTGCCACCATGCCTGGACTCCATCACCAGCTCAGCACGCCTGGGGGTGGGTTTGGCACAGCATGTGATGCCAGGGATCAAACCCTGGCCCCTGTAATTACCTAAGCAAGCATTTAGTCTGATAAGCTATATCACCGGCCCCTGGCAATCTGACATACTGAGCTTGGAGGTATAGCTCAGTGGTAGGATAGTATGCGTGAGGTCCTGGGCTCAACCTCCATGACCTTTTTATTTTAATTTTTTTATATACATAGTACAGGGTCTACAAGATCTCACTGCAGAGATCAGACTTCTAATGATCCTCCTGTTTTTAGCCTCATTAGTGCTGGATTTACAGGTGAATGCCACCGTGCCCATTGTCCATTGCAGTCTCAGCACAGGTGGGCAGGGCATGCTGGCATGCTGGCATGCTAGGGATTGAACCCTGGTCCCTAAGCAGGTATTTTTTTCCAGCGAGCTATCTGGCCTGGTACCTGCATCTGCTTAAGTAGGCCCTTTAGTCCACTGAGCTATCTGGCCAGTCCTTCCATGACCATTTAAAAAAATTTTTTTAAACTTGGAGTTAAACTGAGGACCTTGCACTTGCCAGGCAGGCACCATGCCGCTGATCTATACCTCAGCTCCTCTTTGACCATTTAAAAATAAGTAACTAAATAACTAAATAAATATTGTTTATTTTTTCATTAATCCCGTTCCCATTTTGGGAAGTATTTTCTAAGGAAGTAATCTTTTTTTTTTTTTTTTTTTGTGGGACCAGGGTTCGAACTCACGACCTTGCACTTGCCCAGCAGGCACTTATGCCTCGGAGCTATCTCCCCAGCCCCTAAGGAAGTAATCTTAAATTGGAAACAAAGTAGCTTCATTGGATAAGATGTTCATGCCTACTTCTAAATGTTTGGTGGTAGCGCTGTTTTGAGATGACTTGTCCAAATTGCATGCTGAGTCTGTTTATCTGTGTCCCCCATAGCCTCCCACCCTGACCGACTAGAAATTGAACTTCTAGGGCCTTGTCCATGCTAGGGGAAGTTCTACCACTGACCTACAGATCCAATCTTTTTTGTTTTTTTAAATTTTGACACAGCATCTTGCCAAGTTGTCTAGGCAGGTCTGTGATTTAGGATCCTTCTGTTTTAATTGTCCTAACAGCTGGCCTTATAGATGTGCATCACCTTGTCTGTCTAGGATAGCTCTTTTGACTTGGGTCTACCAGTTTACTAAGTAGACAAGTTACTTAACTCTCCTGGAATCTCAGTTTTTCTTCAGTCCCCAGCACTACATTTGCCCCCATGTGCACAGAACTGGCCACTGGGATCAGGAGTGGTGGCACACATTTGTAATCCCAGCACTGGGGAGATGAGACCAAACTGTGTAGTAACACCCTATACCAAATACATTAAAAAAAAAAAAAAAAACCTTAGTTTTTCAAATAAAATTTCTAGGCTCTTAAATTTTGAGAATAGTATAGTTTTTAAATACCCTTCTTCCACATCCCTTAATGTTAATATTTCTGTCACATTTACTTTTTTTCTGTAATGTTTCTACAGTTGTCCACAAACTTTTTTTGGGACGGGATAGTGCTGGGGGTGAACCCAAGTTCTTCTGCATGTTAGACAGTGTTGTACTACTGAGCCTTTAAACTTGATAATAAATTGCAGATGTGATGCATCTTCACTCCTGTATACGTCAGTGTATATTATTTTTTAAATTGGGTACAGGGTCTCTCACTACATAGTTCAGACTCGCAGTGATTCTCCTGTCTTAGCCTCTCCAGTGCTGGTATTATAGCTGTGTGTCTCAGCGTCTGATTTTGGGCCAGCTTGGTGAGCTCAGGATTCTGGAACCAGTATGGTATGCAGTACTGGGAATCCAATTCGGGTTCGTGCACTTGCCAGGCAGGCCCTTAGACTGCTATCTGCCCAGTCCTATTTCAGTGTATATTAAATAGAAGATCTTTTACAGAATCACAATATAATCATTTCAAAATCAGAGAGTCAAGTCTTTATCTGGACATAAAAATTTTTCATTAGTATTTATTCAATTGTCTCAATAATGTCCTTTTTAGCAGTGAGGTTTGAGATAGTGTCTTACTATCTAGCCCTACTATCTTACTATCTAACTATCTAGCAGGCTGGCTTCATACTCACCGTAGGCCATTGGTTTCAGTCTCCTGAGTGCTAGGATGATAGGTATGTGACATGACAGGTGGCTTTAGCTAAATCCTGATCATGCTCTCTCTCTTCTGTTGTTTGGTGCTATAAATTAAACTCATAGTGACATCAGCAGAAGAATATAGACCAGTTATTTTGTGCAGTGTCTTTCAGTTTGGGTTTATCTGATAACTTTATCATGGTTGAAGTTAGATTATACAGTAGAAGTGCTTGTGTGTGTGTACCTTTGTATTGCCTACATCCCCATCCCTCTTATTTTTAAAATTTTTTACTTTGAGAGACTCTTGTTGAGTCATTGAATTTGTTTCATTCATGAATGATCAATTTTTTTTTTTTTTTTTTTTGCGGGACCAGGATTCAAACTCACAACCTAATTCTTGTCAGTCAGGCACTTGTGCCATGGAGCTATCTCCCTCTTTTTTTTTTTTTTTGAGGGTCTCACAATGTAGTTCATTCAGGCTGGCCTTGTGCTAACTTTGTGCAGCCCTCAAACTGGTCTCCAAGTCCAGGAGACTCTTCTGTCTCAACATGGCATGTGTCACCATGCCCAATTCCAGATAAATGATTAATTTTATCACTGGATTAAGTAGTATTTTGCTGGTGTCTTAAAGGATGTACAGACTTTTAAAAATATATATAAAGTGGGTTATGATATTTACTTTGTAGAATGATTATAAGAATTACATACTATACATGATGACCATGAAACAGTAACCTTTATTCTTATTATGTGTCTCATATAAATTATGCGATGGTTTTAATATTTGAAAATTATGGCTTAAAATGTTTTGAAAAAAATACATTGTTTCTGTTTAAATGGGAAGAGACCCCAGGTTAAAAATTGAACATTAAAAAAGAAAGCTAGGGGCCTGGCAGGATGGCTCAGTGGTCTAACGCACCTGCTTGGGAAAGCTTGGGCGGCTTCAGGGACTGCAGTTCGATCCCAGGCTCCACATGCTGCGCTAGTCCTGCCCTTGGGGCGGGCTGAGCCGGCCATAAAAATGAATGAATAAACAAATAAAGGTTCTGAAACAAGAAAAAAGAAAATAAAAAAAATAAAGAAAAAAGCTAGTAGAGTAGGTTGTGTTCATGATTATTTTTTATGGTGGGCATAAGGATGATTTAGACAAAGTGACCTTAAGTTGTTATATTTTCTTAATTTCTGCCTGATAGAATAAAAAAAAATCAGCTCAGAAGAACAGCTATTAGCACATTTTATTGTGAAAACAAGTTAGCTTTTTTATGTTATGTGAATGGATAAGCAATCTAGAGAAAGACAGTTATGCTGATTTTTCTTGGCCAAACTTTTCTTCACTTTGAGAATTGGCCTCCTAGATTTCAGTAATGGGATGGGTACACTAACTTTGTTTAACTTAGAATTACCAGTTGATCTTGCTTTTTCCTCTCTCTCCCTTTTTTTTTTTCCCCCAAGCTGTACAGACCTCTTGATAGTTCTAGAGCTCAGCCTGGTAACTTCCCTATTACACTCTTAATTTATGTTTGGTGCTGTGTATACCCAATATTTATTGAATTGTTTGTTAAGTATATAATTTTCTCAACTAAGGTATGTAGGATATATTATAAAGATAAAAACAATTTAATATCCTGATTAAAATTTGGTATTTTCTTAATATGCTAGCACTAGTATTGTAATACTGTGCTTGTTTATAGCTGTTAAATGTTATCAGCTATACTCCCTGAGGTTTAGTCTATACCCAGTGAAGAGTAAAACATGGTGTTACTCAAGATAAATACAAAGAGTATATTATCATGAGTCATGATATTTAAACTGTAAGGTTAGGTTTTTGAGTAAGTCAGTGGTTATCAAAATGTATGGATATGGAAGCCGGGCATGGTGGCACATGCCTGTAATCTCAGCACTTGGGAGGCTGAGGCAGGAGGATCAGTGTGAGTTCAAGACCAGCCTGGGTTACAAAAGTGATCTCAAGGCCAGCCTGAGCTGCATAGTGAGACCCTGTCTCAAAAAGACAAAAAAAAAAAGCAATTAGAAAAAAAAAAAAAAAAAGTGTGGGTAGAACTGTATCCAGATGAAAATCTAGGACATGTAGGATTAGGGTGTAGTTCAGTGGTAGATCTTGTGCTTAGAATGCATGAAGGTATTAATAGCTATTTTAGAATAAGTGAGATTCTTTTGATCCATGTGCTTTTTTGTTAACATTGTATAAGATAGCTTAATAAGATCGAGGAGGGCTTTTTTTGTTAAAAACAAAAACAAGCAAACAGGGTCTAACTATGTAGTTCAGGGTGCTTTGAACTCACTGTATAACCCAGGCTGGTCTTGAACGTAGTGATTTTCCTGCCTCAGCCTCCCCAAGTGCTGAGACTATAGGTGTGCACCACCACTCCCAGCTGGTTTGTTTATATTAATTGGGTATATTTGCAAAGCTCAGGCAGTTATGAAGTTTAAATATAGATGCCTTTGATTGAGAGTGTAATTTAGTGATATGGAGTATAGAGTATTTCCCTGGCAAGTGCAAGGCTGCGAGTTTGATCTTGAGCACTGCAAAACCACCAAATACCACTTCCGTTAGTAAATCTCTGTTGTTCTCTCCCAAATTGCTGTGGTTTAAAATTTTAAATACTTTTTTTTTTTTTTTTCCTAAATTCCATGTTCAGTATTTGTTTTATTTTTTTTTATTTTTATTTATTTATTTTTTTTTATTTTACATGAAGAGCAGGTTTTATTGATACATATATTCTCTACTAAAGGCAAACATAGTTGACTTTTCAAAGAACTATATCATCTTTCAAACAAACCAAATACAAAATAAATAAACAAGAATATTATTTTTTTAGAATTCCACTTAAAATATAACTTGGCTTTTCCCAAATGAAGATTTCAGCAGATGAAAAATCTTGAATTACAAAATTACAGGAACTAAATTAAGAAACATGAAAAGTGAGCATTCAAAAATATTAATAAATTAGTGAATTCTTTAGCAAATGTTTTAATAAAATCATCTCAAAATTAAATACTTTTTTTTAAAGATAGGGACTCTTTGAGGCTGGCCTTGGCTGGCCTCAAACTCATAGTGACATAGTGATTTCAGTCAGAATCCTTGCCCTTTGTCTTTTTTTTTTTTTTTAAGCTATACTGGGGATTGAACCCAGGGCTGGGTGCATGTAAGGACTAAGTGTTTTACCACTGAGCCACATCTCCAGCCTTACCTCAATCTATTTTGTATTGTCCTGAACCAGGCACATTTTTGAAGTAGTATTCATTATATAACGAGTCAGTGATTTTCTAAAACTGATCCATAATTTCATTTTCTTAATTTTTTTTTTTTTTTTTGCTTTTGAGACAGGATCTCATTGTGCAGTTCAGATTGGCCTTGAGCTCCCTTTGTAGCCCTCAGTGATCACTGAAACTTGCAGCGACCTGTCTGCTTCAGCCTTCTGAGTGCTGGGATTACAGTTGTGTGCTCCCATGTCTGGTGCCAGATCATCAGTGTGGTTTGTGTCTTGTCAGTATCCCAGTCTTTCTTTATATGCAGTCACCTTCTTCTAGCTTGATTTTATTTATTTATTTATTTATTTATTTATTTATTTATTTATTTATTTATTTATTTGTGGTACCAGGAATCAAAAAGAAGTATCTCCGTTTACTTTCTTTCTGTCTTGTGGCTATACCATCAGCCTAGACACTGCCATTACAACACTCTCAGACTTAAAATAGCTTTCCCCCTGTCCTACAGACAGCATGATAAATACTGGACTTAATAGAGACCTTATCACTGATGAGCAGTATAGGCCTGGATAAAATACTTTAGGAGACACTGTAGAGTAGAACTGAACCTTTCTGTAAAATAGAGCTATAAAATAGAATCTTTTTGTGATTTCTTTTTGGGGGTGTAGGAATTGAACCTAAGGCTTTACTCTGATCTACATTCTCAACCTTTTTATCTTTTAATTTTAAAGACAGGTCTCAGTTCTCAGCTCCATTTGATGGTGCCTGCCTATAATCCTAGCACTCAGGAAGCTGAGGCAAGAGGATTGTAGGAAGTTTAAGACCAGCTTAGACGATACAGGGAATTCAAGACCAATGTAAACTGCATCGTGAGGCCCTGCTTTTTTTTTTTCCCAGGCCCTGGGGATTGAACTCAGGCCCTTGGCTTCTTCTGCTGAGCTGTCTCCCCAATCCATCTTCTGTCTTTTTGAGACAGGGTGCTACTATGCAGTTTAGGCTGGGCTTGAGCTCCCTTTTAGCACAGTCTGGTTTCGAACTTGTAGCCATCCTCCTACTTTAGCCTCCCAAGTGCTGGTATTACAGGCATGCACCACCTTGCCCAACCTTGGTCCTTTTTTTTGTTTAAATATAAAGGTTAAAAGTTTTTTTTTTTTTTTTTTTTAACTCATGGCAGTCCTTTCTCCTCATTCTCCCACGTGCTGGTAAAATACCCACCATGGCTATTTTGATTCTTTAGGAAAGTTCACAGGACTATTGTTGCCTGACTTCATTGGTATTGATAACAATTTATGCCTTTTATGCTTTTATCTTTAATGCATGATGGAGGGATGCAAGGTTCATACCTCAGGATAGGCAGAGGTAAAGATACTCCGAGCTAGCCAGCTGTTTATTATTATGCCCTTTGTACTTGAATGTATAGCTTTGTTTTAGTGACTATTAAATTGTTTTGTTGGCTATGAAGTCTAGGGTCACATGGGTATTTTCTTTTCACAGCATATTGCCCTTGACAAGTTTATTGATAATCTGATATCTTTACCATATATATTCTTGCATGCCTAATGGATGCTTCCTTTGTAGTGTCCATTTCTTTTATTTATTTATTTTTTAAGAATTTTTTAAAATTTTTATTTATTTATTTTTCTTGTTTCAGAACCTTTGTTTATTCACTCATTTTTATTATGGCCGGCTCAGCCTGCCCCGAGGGCAGGGCTGGCTCAGCATGTGGTGCCGGGGATCGAACCACGGTCCCTGAAGCCAGCCAAACTTTCCCAAGCAGGGGCTTTTAGACCACTGAGCCATCCCACCGGGCCCTCCCATTTCTTTTAAACAGTGTCTTTTGTGTGTGTGTGTATTTTTAGGGAATGGTCTACAGGGTGTTCAGGGTGTCCCTACTAGATCAGACTCATAGTGATCTGCCTGTTTACAGCCTCCTAAGTGCTGAGATTATAAGCATGGGTCAACACAGCAGGCCTCTGTACCTACTTGCAGGCGCTATAATCCGCTGAGCCATTTGGCTGACCTTTAAACAGTGTCTTAATGTAGGTTGTTAGGAGTTCATATTCTCAAGTACAGTGTGTTTTCTTTCACAAATTTAAATGTTTCTTGTTTGGGGGATTTTTCTTGAATTTTACTTTTAAGTATTTCAATTTGGATTGTCTTTTGGACTGTCTTCAGTGTTTGATTCTGTTTCTTTTCTCCAATCTCCACCTTTCACCCCCCCATCACACATATAGTACTGGAATTTGAACCCAGGGCTTTTGTATTGAGCTACATTCCTAACCTTTAAATTTTTGTTTTATTGTGTCTTTCATTTTGAGATAGGGCTATGCTTGAAATTATGATCCTCCTATGCCTAATAATTTATTTTTCCTTATGTTATTTTCATTTTTACTTAAAAATTTGCCCCACTTGCTGGACTCAGTTGTATGCACCTATAATCTCACATAATTGAGGAGGAAGAATTCCTTGAGCACAGGAGTTTGAGGCCAGGTTGGGCAATATAGCAAGTAAGTCTTTATCTGAAAACAACAAAATTTCCATTTTCATCCTGTGTTCTCTCTCTCTTTCTCCCTCCCTCCCTCCCTCCCTCCCTCCTTCCCTCCCTCCCTTCCTCTCTCTTTTTGTATTTAGTACAGTACAGGTTCTCACTAAACAGGTCAGATTTGTAGTGACTCTGCTGTTTTCAGCTTCCCAAGTGCAGGGATCACAGGTGCACACCTCCACGCCCAGTGTATCATCCTGTGTTTTTCTTGGAAAAGTAACTGCTAAAAATTTAATTTTATTTTGTATTCTTCCTAGTAGTTTTCAGCTTTAGTTCTGATATGACTATGTTTTAATTACTTTATAAATTCTATAACCTTAGAATTACATAACTATAACTTCAGAATTTAAAAACTTAGATAAATATTATTGTCACTTAGTTGATTCCTTGGTGAATGACTTGTTAGTACTGAGAGTCTTTTAAGAAATGTTTTAATACTGCATTTGTTCAGTGAGATATCATGGCATTAATACATTACTTTTGGCCTTTACAGTTATAAGTTATAAGAGGTGTTCAGAGTGGTGGCTGTTAGCATATAAATATAATTTTTTTTTGCTTCATAGCTCAATATTATCCATAGCCATCTGTCTTGCTTTTTTTTTTTTTTTTTTGAGACAGGGTCTCACTATGCAGTTCAGGCTGACCTTAAGCTCACTTTTGTAGCCCAGGCTGGTCTCGAACTCACATTTATCCTCCTGCCTCAGCCTCCCGAGTGTTGGGATTACAGGCATGCGCCACCACGCCCAGCGCCATCTGTCTTTCCGAGGCAAAAGGAAGAGGAAACTTTGCTACCAGACAGGCTGTTCACACAATTGTGGCAGGTCTCCTCTGGCCATTCCTTCTCCAGGAAGGGCATGTGCCTTCAATGTCCAGTAAAGCTAGAGATAGGCCGGTACACACCCCTCTATGCCTCTGAGTGAGCTCCTTCTGTGCATCTCCTTGCCCTGTTGAGAGGACCATCATGTTAGTCAGAGTTGCCCTTAGAGCTGAGTTTCTTGAGGATCAGTTAATCTCCTCCTTACTGTTTTCTTTTGAGATAGGTCTCACTATACAGATCAGGCTGGCTTTTAACTATGTATCCTAGACTGGCCCCAACTCAGCCCTTTGAGTGGCTAGGATCACAGGCATGTTCCATCATGGCTACACCTTACTCTTCTTATAACTGTGAGGTTTAATTTCTATCCTCTTTTTTTTTTTTTTTAATTTCTATCCTCTTTTGTCTAGTTTAATTTTCTTAGGCTTAGAGTAGGCAGGCTTGCTTTCTGAAATTTCCTGGCTCTGTTCTTTTTGTTTTGTTTTGCTTTTTTTGTATTCTTTAATCTCTTGAGGTCTTCCTGCCTCATCCTTGAATGCAGGGATTACAGGCATGTGCCCGCATACCAACCCTTTTGTTTCCTTTAATGTGCTGCTCAATTTTGATTCTACTCCCTGATTTTCTTAATTATAGGAATGCTGGTTTTGAAGTTTGATGGTAGACTGGGCTCTGTAAATCTTTCTGCAGTCACTACAGTTAACTTGCTATTATAGTGGGCAGAACTCTACAAATTCAGCTGTTCTCTCTCTCTCTCTTTTTTTTTGTCTTTTTGAGACAGGGTCTCACTGTGCAGTTCAGGCTGGCCTTGAGCTCACTTTTGTGACCCAGGCTGGTCTCAAACTCACACTGATCCTCCTGCCTCAGCCTCCCAAATGCTGGGATTACAGGTGTGCCCCACCACGCCTGGCTTCAACTGTTCTTAAATTGGCTCTTATTTTGCAAGTACCATGTATTTCTTGGCTGTGGTGAGGCTTTCCTGTTCTTAGACAAGTCAGGTACCTCAGTGTTTGCTTTTGTCACATGTCACAAATTGCTAGGTACCATGTGAATCTTGTATTTTTTGATTTTTTTTTTTTTTTTGGTTTTTACTTTTGAATTTCATAACAGCTACCTTTCTACATAGTGCTTTGTATTATTGCTGATATTTATTGTTTTTTTTTTTTTTAAATTTTTGTTACAAAACTGGAAGAGTAATTTAAAGAACTCCCATGTAATCTTAGTAGATTTTAAAAAATTGTACCATGTCTGTCATATTTTACCTTTGTGGGGCTTTTTTCAGTGTGTGGGTGGAGCAGTTAAGGCAAGCTCTCACAGGGTAGTTCAGGCTGGCCTTAAGCTCACTTTGTAGCCCAGGATGTTAATCAAACTTGCAATGATCCTCCTGCCTCAGCTTCCTGAATGCTGGGATTACAGGCGTGTACTACCATTCCTGACTTACGTATTTGTTTTGTTTACACATATTCTACTTGCATACACATACTTTATTTATTGTGAACTATTTGGGAATAAGTTAAATGCATTATACCTTTTAACCCTTGATACTTAAGTGTGAAATTTCTAGGAACAAGGATGGATAGTCTTTTATTTCATTTTGCTTTTTGCAGTAGTGGGGATGGGAACTCAGGGATGCTGTACCACAGGGTACATCTTCAACCTTTTTATAATATTATTTTTATTTATTTTTATGAGCAGAATAGATTTATTAAGAGAAAGGAAGCTTCTGTCTGGGAAGAGAGACAGAAGGGGACCCGAGCAGGTTGCCCGGGAAGTTGTCTTCTTCCCGGGTTTTTGTAGAAGAGAGTCGTGTGGTGAGGTGGGCCTAAGGTTGTGGAGAAGATACAGGACCTTGCCTAGGTGGGTATGGAGTGGAACAAAGACTGTGGTCTAACCAATGAGATTACAAGCACCATTGCTCAGGTGGGTATGTAGTGGGACAAAGACTGTGGTCCAACCAGTGAGATTACAAGCACTATTGCTTAGGTAAAATTGATTAACATTGGGATCCAATGGAAAGGCAAGTCACGTAGCAGTCAGGCAAGAACTCTATCAATTGAGCTTGGGCTCATGACTCTTTTTAGGATCTTTCAAGGTGACTGATACCTACTTAGAGTATCAATCCCTGATGCCCATCCCTAGGGAAGTATGTAGTTGTTTCTGTTTACTCTTATCTTGAGATTTGGCCCACGGCAGAGGAGTATCTGTCTCTAGTTGGAAGGTAACCTTGTCTTCCATGCCCTCCTTGAGGGCCTGGCCCTGTCTGACTGCCTATAATATTTCTATCTAACTCAGCTGCTTACAACATTCCCCCCTCTGAAGAAGTAACCCGAACTGCCATGAGAGAATTATGGGCAATGACCACTCTGGCTGCTTCAGGCTGAAAGGGGTCGTAGTTATAATTGGCAGTCAGAGATACTCTCCAGGGGGTCTATCGAAAGGCCCTTGATAGACGGCACACACTTTTATCTTGGGGTAGACTTATGCCTTGAGTCTCTGATCCAGTGATCTTGTGGGAAACCTCCAGATGATGCAGGAGAAAACAATCCCCAACCTGAAGAGTTCGTGTTCTCTAAAACTGACAAATAAATTTTAGGAATAAATGGAGGTTATGAGCAGAATAGATTTATTAAGAGAAAGAAAGCTTCTGTCTGGGAAGAGGGACAGAAGGGGACCCAAGTGGGTTGCCCTATAATTTTATTTTTTTATTATTATTATTTGTCTTTTTGAGACAGGGTCTCGCTATGCAGTTGAGGCTGGCCTTGAGCTCACCTTTGTAGCCCAGGCTGGTCTCAAACTGGCACTGAACCTCCTGACTCAGCCTCCCGAGTGCTGGGATTACAGGAGTGAGCCACCACGCCCGGAAAAGATCTTTTTTTTTGGGGGGGTCTTTTTGAGGCAGGGTTTCGCTATGCAGTTGAGGCTGGCCTTGAGCTCACTTTTGTAGCCCAGGCTGGTCTCCAACTTGCACCAATCCTCCTGCCTCAGCCTCCCAAGTGCTGGGATTACAGGTGTGCGCCACCACGCCTGGCTATAATTTTATTTTGAGATGTTTTTATGTATTTGCCATGTTATCTAGGCTGGCCTCAAATTTATGATCCTTTGTTTCACCTGCTAGAGTAGGTGGTATTACAACCATGTACAACAATGCCTGGCAAGAATTTTTTTTAAGGCAAGAATTTTTTTTATGAATACAGTTCAGCTATTGAGTTCAATAAAGTCAGAGTTGCTATAGTTTTCACTATAGTTCATATTTCAGTCTCTTTTTAAAAATTTTTTTCTATCTTCCCAATAATGTGGGATACTCTAGTGTTCTATTTTATTTTATTTGTCTTTTTGAGACAGGGTCTCGCTATGCAGTTCAGGCTGGCCTTGAGCTCACTTTTGTAGCCCGGGCTGGTCTCAAACTCACACTGATCCTCCTACCTCAGCCTCCCCAGTGCTGGGATTACAGGCGTGAGCCACCACACCTGGCTCTAGCATTCTATTTTAGCATGTTTTCTACCTCCAGTACAGAAAGAATCACTGCACTTAGTTTTATTTTCTTTTTCTTCCCCTTTTCTTTCCTTTTATCCTTGTCCCTCCCAGCCCTTTTTCATTTTAGTTCGAGGCCAAGTCTGCTTGTGTTGACGGGGCTGACTAGATCATCCTGCATTGTACCTCAGGCTTCCAAGTAGTTGAGATTACCACTAGCCTGACTTAATTGATGTGTTAAAAATTTCCTTTAGTCTTTTTTTTTTTTTTTTGCCTCCTAAGTGCTCAAATTACAGATGTGTGACACCATGTCCAGCTTCATTAATGATTAATGATTTTTGTCTTAACCATTGTATGTGTGCATGGGGGGGGGTGAGAGAGAGAGAGAGAGAGAGAGAGAGATGGTATAGGGCGTTGAACCCAGGTGAGCACTGTACCACTGAAGTATACTCTGAGTCCTGAACCAGCCTTTATTATATAGCTTATAAAGTGGAGATGTTCTAAGTCCATTACTCCAAGTTATTTGACTTTTTGTTATACTCTTTTGTTTTGTTTTGTTTTTTGAGACATACATAGGGAGATCCCTATGTATGTATCTTAAGGTAGGCACAGACTCATGGTGATCCTTCTGTGTCAGCCTCCCAAGTGCTGGAATTACAGTCATACACTACCACATCTACTGTCATACTCCCCTCCCCCCCTTTTGTTTATGGCTGGCTCAGCCTGCCTTGGGTGGAGCCATGTAGTGCCAGGGATCAAACTGAGGTCCCTGAAGCTGCCTAAGCTTTCCTAAACGGGTGCTTTAAACCACTGAACCATCCTGCTGGCCCCCATACCCCTTATTAATGAATGCATTTTAAGTCTCTTTTCTCTCTCTCCCCGCTCCCCCCAATTGTAGTACTAGGGATGTAACTCAGGTCCTCCTTCATAGTAGGTGTCTTACCACTCAGGTATACTCTAGCTCAGAATCAGTATGTTTTACTGTCTTTTTTTTTTTGGTGGGGCTGGGGTTTGAACACACGACCTTGCACTTGCCAGGTACACACTTGTGCCATGAAGCTATTTTTATTGTCATTTCTTTTAGAATCAATATATTTTAAAAAGTTTACCCTTACTACACATATAAGAAATAAAAAGTACTTTTTGAGGGAGAGGTTACTTGGCATTCATACCAGGGCCTTGTTATATTTTTTTGAGTGGGATGGTGCTTAATGTCTTCCTAGGCCTTAGATGTGTTAAGAACACACTCCAAAAAAAAAAAAAAAGGACACATTCCACTAATGAATTGCACCCCTGGTCCTTAAAATGCCAATTTGTTTAATATAATGACCTTGTTTTTGAAGGGCCTATTTTGGGAAAGGTATTGAGAAAGCAGCCTCTTTCATTTATTGCTGGTTGTTTTTACATTTTTTTTTTTTTTTTTTTTTTGGTAGGACCAGGGTTCGAACTTGTGACCTTCACTTACCAGGCAGGCACTTGTGCCATGGAGCTATGTCCCCCCTCACCCCCAATTTAAGCTTTTTTTTTTTTTTTTTTTGGTACCAGGGATTGAACTCAGGACCCTGTGCTTGCCAGGCAAGCACTTATTCTACTGAGCTGAAGAGCCATTACTGTTTTTACATATTTGCAGACTAGTGGCAAGATATTTTTTAAGCAAGGGTAGAGTATGTTATTTTATATCTGAAACTCAGGGATTTTTCTTTTTTCTTTCTTTTTGAGACAGAGTCTCACTATGTAGTTCAGACTGGCCTTGAACTCATTCTGTAGTCTACACCCTCAAAATCATGGCAGCCCTCATAGCTCAGCCTCCTGAGGGCTGGGATTACAGACATGCACCATCATACATGAAAGACATTGGTATTTTTTAAAAAATAGGCTAACTAACTGTTCATGCAGGCTTAGTTTAAGGCACTGGTGGTCTGCGTTCATTCATTCATTCATTCATATTTATTTATTTATTTATTTATTTATTTATTTATTTATTTATTTTGCAGTACTTGAGATTGAACCAGGGCCTTCATATTGAACTACATCTCCACTCCTTTTCTGTGTTTTATTTTGGGACAGGTTCTGACTAAGTCACCAGGTTGCCTGGATGGGGTTAAAATTTTGTGATCCTCCTGCTGGAGCCTTACAGAGTGCTGGGATTATAGATGTGTCACTATGCCTGACTCTGGTGGTCTTCTTTGATTCAGAAAAGCTTGCTCTTACCCAACATTCACATTCTAATCTGAGACTTACCATCTTTATAGAGCTTTGTCTTCCTCTAACTGCAATCTATCATGCTAGTGGTCCTTTTAGCAGCAGTAGCGGAACTTCTAAGTGATGATGGTCAGAAGAATGGTTGTCTTATATTAGCAGCCACAACGGGAGTGCATTGATGTCCTTTATATATACAGAGGAGTGTTATACTATGAATGCTTGAGTTTTTTGTGGAAACATTGTTCAGGGTGTGAATGTGGTTAAACTGATATACAACAGGTGTAGATTTGAATGACAAAATTGGCCTTTGAATAGAACAGATTGAAAATGCTAAAATTTCTATAACTATCCACCTATGTAAACTAGAAAGGCCTTGTGAAAAGTGTAATATAATACAGAAATGCTGATAACTATCCCCCTACTTTGTGAGTTTACTTGAAACAAATGCAATGTATGTAAAATCTAAGGAAAGGTATTTATTTGTTCTGTGTGTTTGTGTGTGGGGGGAGGGCTTTTTCCTTCAGAATTATTCAGTGAGCTGTTTAGTTTGAGATACATTTATGTTACTAATGAAGATTTCAGTTAAGAGTAATTTAAAAAGGAAAGTTTCTTTTTTTTTGAGACAGGGTCTCGCTGTGCAGATCAGGCTGGCCTTGAGCTTAGTTATATAGTCCAGGCTGGTCAAAAAGCAAACTTTTAATTAATTTATTTTTCTGTATTGGGAATTGAACCAAAGGCCTTCATGGGAAAGAAATCCCTTTTTATTTTCTAGCCCTAAAGTAGATTAATGGGGCTCTAATTTCTGATCCTCTTTGCTTTAGGGTGCTGGGATTATAGATGTGTGCCATCATACTTGACTAAAAAATGATCTTCCTTAAATAGTTTTAGGTTTACAAGACAATTGTACATGGTCAGTGATATAGCACCTGCCTGGTAAGCATGGGGCCCTGAGTTCGATTCCTTATATCAAAAAATGAGAAAAGGAAAAATAAATAAATAAAAAAGAGAAAAGAAGACCCACAAAAACACAAAATGTACTTTTTTTTGGACCAATTTTGTATGCTTGTGTCTGGTAATCTGGACAACTAATTTGAAGACAACAGTGTGCAAAATAACAACCATTATTGAATTCATATCATTTTGTTCAGTGAAATTCTGTATTGTTTCTAACGTTTTTTTGTTTTACTATTGTTTTTTTTTTTTTTTTGTCTTTTTGAGACAGGGTCTCGCTATGCAGTTGAGGCTGGTCCTGAGCTCACTTTTGTAGCCCAGGCTGGTCTCGAACTTGCACCAATCCTCCTTTCTCAGCCTCCCGAGTGCTGGGATTACAGGCGTGAGCCACCACATCCGGCTTACTATTGTTTTGATTCTTTTTAAAAAAGTTGTACATAGGTAGGACAGGGAGTTTGGGTATGCCTCTAACCTAATTTCCTTTTATCATAATCATAGTATCCTTTTTAAAACTAAGATACCAGCCGGGCGTGGTGGCGCACGCCTGTAATCCTAGCACTCGGGAGGCTGAGGCAGGAGGATTGGTGCGAGTTCGAGACCAGCCTGGGCTACAAAAGTGAGCTCAGGACCAGCCTCAACTGCATAGCAAGACCCTGTCTCAAAAAGACAAAAAAAATAAAATAAAATAAAATAAAACTAAGATACCAAACAAGTATGTTACTGTTAAATCACGCCAGGAAAGAGCAATAATAACAGGTTTTATTGCCAAAATTATCACAGACAGAAAACATGGCAATTCAATATTTTTGTTTTTACAATTCAATAATTTTAAGTTAAAAATTTTGTTTTCAAATTGAGTCTCTATTCTTCAGGCCTATCTCAGATTGGCCTACCAGCTTAAGTTTCCTGAGTGGTGAGGTTATAGGTGTGTAACAATGCTTAGCTGGTAATTTGATATATAAAAAAAGAATTTGAATGTAGAAAAAAAAACTGGAAAAGTATTTTTTTGTACAGTTGACTAATTTTAGTATTTCAAATTTTTTCAAATTAAAAATTACTGAAATTGTTCACCAAAAATTATATATATTTTGTTTTCTATTTTTCTTGTCAACATTAACCATGATATCTTTAGATTGGACAAAGAAGCTTTTTTTTTTTTTTTTAATTAAAAAAAATTTTTTTTTCTTGTTTCAGAACTTTTGTTTGTTTGTTTATTTCTTTTTATGGCCCGCTCAGCCTGCCCTCAGGGCAGGGCTGGCTTGCAGCATGTGGTGCCGGGGATAGAACCTTGGTCCCTGCAGCCGCCTGCAGGCGCTTCAGACCATTGAGCCATCCTGCCGGGCCCCTGGAGGAGCTTTTTTGATACCAGGGTTGGTAAGCCTGAGTCTGTACAGTTGTTTACAGGACTTCCTTATTTTATCTTGTGGTACTGTGCAAGTACTCTACCATTGAGCTACATTTTCTGCAGTTAAAATTTTTGACATGAGTCTTGAAAAGTTGCTCAGGCTGGCATCAAAATTGTGCCTCTCCTGTCTTGGCCTCCCAAGAAGCTGGGATTATAGGAGTGTGTCACTGTGCCTAGCCCCATTAATTTTTTTTCTGCTTTATCTCATCCTGTTTTCCAATACCCTCTCCTCTAGGGAAAGAAAGCCCAAATAAACTGCATGACCAATGATGATGAAAAAAGAACTTTTGGTCATTTAGTCAAAGGACTTGGCTGTTTTTCACTATTCAACTTCATGCTTACTTATAGAACAGGTTATAAACTGCTGAGAGATGCCCTCTTTTTTTGTTGTTGTTATTTTTTAAAAATTTGTTTATTTTTTTTCTTGTTTCAGAACTTTTGTTTATTTATTTTTATGGCCCACTCAGCCTGCCCTGAGGGCAGGGCTGGCACAGTATGTAGTGCCAGGGATCGAACTGCAGTCTCTGCAGCCACCTGCAGGTGCTTTAGACCACTGAGCCATCCTGCCAGGCCCCCAAGAGATGCCCTCTTTTGTTAATCTTTTTCTTTTTCCTTTTTTTTGTACTGAGAATTGAATTTTGGACCTTGCCCTTGCCAGGCAGGCACTTAAGCCACTGATCTATTTTCCTGACCCGCTATTTTTATTTCTATAGTACTTGGTTTAGTGCTTGTGTGCTTTGTCCACTTGACTCAGAGTTTAGTGTGTAATGTACTTTTTGTTGCTTAAATCTTTACCAGTTATATGTACTTTTCAGGCCACAGTTGAACAGATGCGTCTTGCTCAAGTGATCTTTGATAAGAATGATTCCGATTTTGAAGCTAAAGTTAAGCAGGTATGCTTTTGACAAAGGATGCTGTCATTTTTTGTGTTGTATTGCTACTGTGCTTGAGATAATTTCATTAGAGATTTTTTTTTTTTTTTTTTTTTTTTTTTTGAGACAGGGTCTCACTGTGCAGTTCAGGCTGGCTTTGAGCTCACTTTTGTAGCCCAGGCTGGTCTCGAACTCATAACGATCCTCCTGCCTCAGCCTCCCAAGTGCTGGGATTACAGGTGTGAGCCACCGCGCCCAGCTTTCATTAGAGATTTTTGAAGCATATTTTTTTCTTTTTTTTGTGTGTGCATTTAGGGCAGGGGCTGCAGGATCTACAGGGTCTCACTACATAGATTGGACTCATAGTGATTCTCCTATTTACAGCTTCACAAAGTGCTGGGATTACAGGTGCACACCACCATGCCCAGTCTCAATTGTTGTCTCAGTGTACCCCAGGGTGTGGCCGGCATGGCATGAAGGGGATTGAACTCTGGCTGCTGTGCTCTCCCAAAGCAGTGAAGTATATTTCTTGCTTACTTTATTCTTTCAGTTTTTAAAAGAGAATAAAAAAATAGTTAAAATGTACATTAGAAAAATACAGAATTGGGGCCCAGCGGGATGGCTCAGTGGTCTAAAACGCCTGCTTGGGAAAGCTTGGGCGGCTTCAGGGACCGCAGTTTGATCCCCGGCACCACATGCTGTGCCAGCCCTGCCATCGGGGCAGGCTGAGTCAGCCATAAAAATGAGTGAATAAACAAAGGTTCTGAAACAAGAAAAAAAAAAAATAAAAATAAAAAAAATAAATAAATAAAAAAAAGAAAAATACAGAATTGCACTACGCAAAATGATAGAAATTTAAGGCTATGTGTAGTGAGTGGCACATGCCTGTGATCCCAGCACTTGGGAGGCTGAGGCAGGAAGGTTGTTGTGAGTTGAGGATCAGCTTGGGCTACAAAGTGAGCTTGAGGCCAGTCTGAACTACATGAGACCCTGTCTCAAAAAGACAAAGAAAAAAGGAATTCAACAATAGTTATTATATTGCATAGTCTTCAAGTTAGTTGTTCAAATTATCAGAATTATAAGCATGCGCCGGGCGTGGTGGCGCACGCCTGTAATCCCAGCAGTCGGGAGGCTGAGGCAGGAGGATCGGTGCGAGTTCGAGACCAGCCTGGGCTATGAAAGTGAGCTCAAGGCCAGCCTCAACTGCATAGCGAGACCCTGTCTCAAAAAGACA
>PVJA010034744.1:0-22336 GCA_004027025.1 Myocastor coypus | reverse complement strand
CACCTGTAATCCCAGCACTTGGGAGGCTGAGGCAGGATGATTGGTGCGAGTTCGAGACCAGCCTGGGCTACAAAAGTGACCTCAAGGTCAGCCTCAACTGCATAGCGAGACCCCGTCTCAAAAAGACAAAAAAAAAAAAAAAAAAAAAAGAGTTGAGGAAGATTTTGTAAGATCAGTTCAGCCCTGCCCTGCCCCGCCCTGCCCTGGCTGCTTCCTGCTTGGCCCATCCCTGCCCTGCTTCCTTGGAGAAGTCCTCATCTTTGCAGGAGCTTGATCTTTGCAGCCATGCCACTTTGGAGGAGCTCTGCACTGGCACAGAATTTGGAAGAGAGAGGCTTGATGGATGCCATAGCTGTTGCTCCTCCTCTGCTCTTCATTGTTTTCTGCTGCCTTGGAGCCAGTGGAGTATGAACTGAAGCCTACACAAACTGTGAGCTAAATAAACCTTTTCTTCCTTCATTTTGAGTGTCGAGTATTTGTCCCAATAATGAGTATAAAGTGACTAACACATGGTGTATAAGGTACACGTACTTTGTTTGGGCTGAACTTACCAAAATTGCTGAGCTCTAATAGAAAACTACGTTTGTTTCCTTAAAACAGTCTCTATGGGCCATTCAGTTGCCACTTTAGGTTCATGTGAAAGACTCTCTCTGCTTCTGAAAGAGCTGATCTTACCACTTAACTGAGAATGCTCACAGCCACAACATATCACATTTTTACTGAACAATTTTTAAAACAGTTGATTCCTCTGAGAGAATAGAATTCATATCAGGGGGCTGCCAATTTTATATCTAGCATTGCAAGATTCTTCCTTATAACTGTTTTCAGTTTTGAATGTCAAAAAATGTTATGCTTTCAAACTATATTTGACTTTTATATTTTTCTTCAATAAAATCTTATGGTTTATTGTTATTACCTTAAATTCATACTTAATATTTATTTTATGAATTTTCTACTTTGAATTTCTCTTCAATTACTCTACTATATTGTAGTTATTAATCTAGTAAACAGAGATGAGAAATGTAATATGTTTTGTTAGAACAATGAGGTCAAAGTAGACTGTGGGCTATGTAGTATAAATTAAATATTTGCATAAATAATAATGTCCCATATCTCAATATTGTGAAGCTTGTTGTGAATGTGTGTTATCATTACTATGGGCATGGACTTTGTCAAATTTAGTCGTGCGAAACACTGTAATATTATATCTTTTATTATGCTTTTCGAAATAAGGTCTTGACATGCATTTCAGGCTGCATTTGAACTCACTACATAGCCCAGGTTTGTTGGCCTTCAGCTCATGGCAATCTCTGCCCTCAAGTCTCTATAGGCATGTACCACTACACCCAGCTATATTTCTTATTATTTTTAAAATAGCACTTTAAACTTAGTTCAGAGGTCTATCTTGCTCAATAAGCATGAAATTTAATCTTGTCATTATTATTTACCTTCTTCCTTTGCTCACTATTGTATAAACATTCGTGAATGTATAGGATCAAAAAATTGAGTCGAGCTCCAGCCAGTAACAATTAGTCAAAGAGTGTCACAATGAGTGCTCATTTTCTCTTGAGTCCACAGATTCCTCTTGTGTTAATAATTTGCTTTGCTTGCTTACTTACTTAGTTTATTTATTGTGCATCCATTTTTAAAATTCATTTTAATGAGAAAAAAGGTAAAATAGGTATGAAACAGTTTCAAAACAAATTAGTAGAATGGCTACAATAATTAATAACATGATTATTGCTGCCTTCATAGTAATTATTCAGAGGACAAGCTGCAGACCTGATATCTTATCTAAACAATATACGTCCAAACTTTTATTCTCAGTGAACTAAGAGAAAGTAGCTGTATGTCTTTCTTAACCCTCTTGTGTATACATATATATGTATATATATATATATATTTTTTTTTCTTTTTAAAGTTTCTAGTAGTAGGGGAAAATATATGATACCATGTCTTATAAATAGATTATAAGTGAAAGGTACAGAATGAATAAAAAAAGAGAAATTATAATTATACATTAATTTAAAACAAAATTAATTAAATATTAAACATCTCAAAACAATATTCTGAAATTCAAATCAAATCATGCATGCATCCAAATTAGAGACCAGAATGTTGTGTGTCATATGTACAAACCTGTAATCAATTCAGAGTATTCACATAGCATTTGAATAGTTTAATAAATACAAAAATATCAACTAAGAGAAAATTACCATGGTAGTAAAGAATTATTGAGAATAAAACATATCATAAATACTGGAATGGCAAATATATGACCAGAACTTCTAACACTTTGGGGACAGGATGTCACACAAAGTTCTAGTATGTCATGGGTATGGACAGTGTGCATGATGCTTAACGGTGGCCAGGTGTCATTTGTGGGACTAAGCTACTGCTATTTCCCTGATATCCACCCTATAGACCTGGATGGAATCATGGGGGCAGTAGAAGTCTATTTATAGAATACGCTTTACTTTTTTAATGATTTAATTTGTTTTACTTCTTTTTAACTAAATATATTTTAACTAGTACATGGAAAAATAACAATATGTATTAGTATTGTACATTGTAATGTTTCATATATGTATAGATTATACGCTTAATTCAGATTTGGTATTTATTTCCTCAATAATTTTTCTAATTTGTTTATGCTAAGAGCTTTCAAAATCCTTTCTCCTTGTTCTCTAAGGTGTGTAATATGGTACTGGTGCCTGCAGCCATCATCCTGTGCAGAACTGTACCAGAACTTGTACCTATCTCACTGGAATTTAATATTCATTGATCAACCGTTCACATCCTCCACCTCATTCTTTTTGGCCTTCTGCTCCATCCTCAGCTTTCCTGAGATTCACCTCTTTAGACTCCTCAGTGTGTGTGACTGCACAGTCCTTCTGTATCTGGATTTCTCACTCCAGATGATGATCTTTAGTTACATCCATGGTGTCACAAATGCCAGATTTCATTTGTTTTGGACAGCAGCTTATTTGCTGCATGTAGCACATCTTGTTTACATATTGATCAGTTAGTGGGCACTCAAGGTGTTTCATTTTCTTGGCTATTGTGAATCATGTTGCAATCTGCATAGCATGCAGATGTCTCTTTGGCATGGTTATCTAATTTTTCTTTGGTTATATACCCAACAAGTGAATTGTTGTATGATGTGGCAATTCTATTTTAACTATTCTTTGAGAAAGCTTCAGACTGTTTCTCTCTCTCTCTCTCTTTTCTTTCTTTCTTTCTTTCTTTCTTTCTTTCTTTCTTTCTTTCTTTCTTTCTTTCTTTCTTTCTTTCTTTCTTTCTTTCTTTCTCTCTTTCTTTCTGTTTTGCAGAACCGGGGATTGAACTCAAGCCCTTGCATTTGCCAGGCAAGTGCTTATTCTACTGAGCTATCTTCCCACCCTCCAGACTGATTTTCATTATGATTAACAACAGTGTGTTTGTGCTTCCTTTCAATTCTTGGGGCAGAGAACTTTTGAGTGAGGGTAGGAGTTCCTTGGCTTTTGAGCAACATTCCCGTCTTGGCCAATATAAGGAAAGTCTTCCTCAGTGAGTTCCTAATATCTGTATTAGTTAGGGCTCGTATTCTCTGGAACAGAATTGGCTTTAGCTAATTTGAGCAAAGAAGTATAACATATGGCAAATATTTGACAGACTTTTCAAAAGGGCCAGGAAATTAAGTTTAGATACCTTGTGAACTTCTGAAGGCCTATGCACCTCAAAAGATCATTTTAACAGGAAAATGGGTTACTATTGGGATTTTATCATTTTCTTTCTTTTTTATCTTCTCCTTTACTGCTATATATCTTGATCAGCTAGTGGACACTCCTAGTTCAATAACATTTGGGAACACAAATATGTACTGTCTTTACAGTAAACTTTTAGTATTTATTTTGTATTTATTCATGTCAGTGAACTTTAGGCATAATTGAGACTCCCTTCCTGTTGAAATTGAGGATATCTTGCAAGATAATTTAAACGTTAGCGTAAGGTGCATATACAGGTTTGGGAGGAGAATTTTAAAAAGCAACTAAAGCTTTTAACATTCTCTTTGGTGATAAAACAAAATGAGCATTTCATGTGGATAGCTGTTATCACTTTCATGGACAGTTCCAAATTACTTAATTCCAAGGTTTACTTCATGGAGTTATCTGAAAGAACTCACTGTACTGAGTATGCTTTTGGTTAGCCAACCAACATAGTGTGCTAAGGAAGAAATATTCTATACTCACCATACTTAGGACCTTTAGAAATTGAAGTCACTGACTTGTAGCTACAGTCCTCTGGGAAATTTTAGCCACACTGGTCTTGGCCGTGAAAACTGTGGTCTTAATTATCTATATTTTTATACATTCAAGCTGTTTCAAAACTATTTTTCTAGGGAAGTCTTACCTTATATTCAGGTACACCAATAATTTTTGCATTAATACTGACAGTAAACTAATAAGAACATTTCAGCTTGTAAATTTCTATGAGAAAATATCAGCTTTTTCTTCTGAGAACTTATCTGAATGAAAAAACTGGGTTTTAAGGTAACACAGCATACTTATACCTCGAATGTTTTGATTTAGCCATTATTGGGGTAGTACTGCTTCGTTTGCTTGGTTTTCATTTTCTTTCACAGTATCTGAAAAAAGCAAATTAGCTGCAGAAATATAAGCATTAAAATGTGTTACAAAAAAAATGTCTAGACTTGGGATTTATCTTGAAATCCTGGGTTCTCTGGCAGCAAAAGTCAAAAACAGAAGCACTGAAACAGCTGCTCTATGTGGGTCAGGTTCTGGCCTGGTCCTTGTGTGGCCTCAAATCACCTCTCTGCCTCCCCTGCAGCCCACTTCACTCCATGATCTATGTGGTCTTCTGTACAGTTGGGTTGCAGACTCTTGTCCTGGTGTAAAGTTATGCATTCTCTTCCAGCAAGAATTTTGAGAATTCTTGTGAGTTTGTTATGCTCTTTGTTTTTTTTTTTAAATAACCAAAAATATCAAACCTGTACTTATGTAGTTTACTAGAGAGGAGATTTATAGTTTTTGTTGAGCTTTCCATAAAAATTTAAGAGCCATCACAATGGATGTTCTCAAGTTGTATTCCCTCCAAATGTAAATTGTCTAATTATATATGTTTCAATATAAAGGCTTAAATTCTCTTTTGAACTTATATATAATATAAACAATGTAACAGAAATAAAATTACTAATTATCAAGAAAAGAATATTGTCAGAAATCTGGATAGATCTTTTTTTTTTTAGTGCTGGGATTATAGACGTGTGTCACCATATCCAGACTAGAGAGCTAGACAGATCTTAAACATGCCTTAGCCTTGTTCCAGTTCCATAAATGATAGGCCTTAGATTTACCAAGGAACAGTGGCAAATAATTTCAGACCTTAACAGTCAGCAATGCATTTTTTTTTTTACTAATATGGACTTAGGCATAAGATTCCTAATAGTCTCATACCTTCACTAAGCAAATATCATCATGACCAACTATCCAAGGCCTGATAGCTAGCAGAGGAACAAGCACTCTCCCAGAGCTACTTTTCAGCATTGCCTAATTTTAAAGTAGACTTTAAGAGTAAGGAAGATAGGTACAGTCCACTAGTGAATCAGTGAATACAGGGTATGTATGAAAATTTAGTTAATGCTTAAATTTAAAAAAAAAATATGGTGAAAGTTACATTTAATTATCCTCAAGTACACTCTTCTGTTCTTATGTCATCATTTTAGCCACTCTCTGAAACAGATCTGGAAGTCACCATTCTTGAATGAAATTATTTGCACTGTAGTGACTGCCTGATGCCATGAGCAAATTCAAAACATTTACCTCCCTGATACTCTAATGCAAATTCAAAGTCATTCTGACTTTGTGGAGGAACCAGAAGTTGCATGGTTCCAAATCTAGGTAATAGTCATGATGATTTTGTTTAGTAGAAATTTCCCTGAAGCCAGGCATGGTGGATCATGCTTATAATTTTAGCACTTGGGAGGCTGGGGCAGGAGGATAGCTGAGACCAGCTTCAGCTATGTAAGGGATTGAAGGCCTGGCTGAACTATATAGTGAGATCCTGTCTCAAAAAAGAAAAAAAAAAAAAAACCCAGAAATTTCTCTAAACATTTTGAATAGATTTGAGATATCAAAGCAGCACTGAAAATGCATTCATGAAAGAAAACTTCCAAAACTACTTTAGCAAGTGACAAGAATTATGGGAAAATTGCATTTAAAGAGAATAATTATATTTTGAGGGGGAAGTTTTAACAATGTTTTTCAATACATTCAATATTTAATATTTTTATTTAATTTAAACACTCACTATGCTTTTTATCACACACCACCTATCTACACGAAGCAAATAAACTAATAAACCAATTCAACCTCCACTCTGTTGTACATATTAGAAGGGCTTGTGTGCATCAATTTTCCACATAAGCAAACACTTACAGTCCGTAGTAAATGACCTAGATTTCATCAGACTCTTTTATCTGAGTGGAGGCTGAGCCTGCGGCATGGCAGCTTTTACCTGAGTATTTGTGGGTTGAAAATGGACCACACTGAATGAGAAAAGAAAGAGTTAGTAAGATGTCATTGATATCTTTTGGATGAATACCCAAAAGATTAGAAAAAAAAAAAAACATTCTAGGAAATTACTTCAAAGGAACAAAATGGTAAAAAGGAAGAAGGATGACATATTGACAATAATAACCTAGCACTAGTTTGATTCTTTCATTTATTTATTTATTTATTTTTTGCTCTGTTAAATGCTGTTCTATATTTTGATAGGAAATCTTAGGCAATTTTATAACTCTAGTGATAACAGGAATAGCACTGCATGCCAAAAACAGGATATTTTCAGTGATAGTTTTTGCCTCAAGATGAGTGAAGTTATTTCAGTTTCATAGTGCCTTGTGGGCAGACCCAGCTCTGAGAGGCTGGGAGCTGGCTGAGTCAATGTTCCACTAGCTCGAGGCTTTGATCCTTGACATGGATGAATAACAGTTAAGAGTAACAGCATATACATCCTGGGCAGAGAAGAGGGCTCCACTAGGCTTAGGCAGGGACCATATGGTGCTCCTACTTGGGGCATAGGGCTACTAGACTGCCTGACTCAGATTTTGGCTCAGTGGACAGAACAGATTTCTGACCTCTTCTCTGTCACTGCTGCATTCTTACCTGGCCCTGTGTTTGACACTAGGGGGCAAAAGGTAAAGAGCTGTCGCTCTTCTGCCAGAGTAGCTTAATATTGTCATCAAATGCCGCCTTCTAGAATATACTGCAATATACTTTAGTAGGCCTGATGTTATTTACAAATCTCTGACATTTAAAGAATCATGAACTTTTTCATACCATATAAAATATGACTTTAAAAGATCCTTAAATTCATTTTCTGTTAGCCTTTTTAAATAACAAGCAACATGAAAATGTGGATATATTATGTAAAGGATAAAAATGTGGGGCATAGAAAGAAACTAAAATGGGAAGATTTGAACATCAGTTCTACTTGCCTATCAGTGTACGACTCTTCTAAACTTTTTCAAACACTATTGTATATATGGATTACCTGGAAATAATGTCAAAGTGCAGATTCTGACTCAATGTATCTGGCAGGGTCTTGAAATTCTGTATGTCTGAGAAGCTCCACAGTGGTGCTTTTTGTTGATCTTTAAACCACACTTAGACTTGGCCAAGTTCTCTATGGCTTATCCCAACACGTGACTGAACTTTTCAACCTAATACTGCACTTTCTTTAGGTTTCCAGTCAAGGGTAGCATTCTCTCATTGTTCTTCCTGAATTACGTTTGCTAAAAGTGCAGTTCCTACTGAAACTCTGTCCTTTCCTGTAACTGCGTACAGAATTTGTTTCCTCCAAGTAAAGTTTTTTGCTCTGTGGATATAATGGGTTTACTTGGGTATTTTTTAAAATATTGTTTTCTCTCCAGCTTTCACAGACAGCAAATTGGTTAAGCAATGGCCGTCACTCATCCAGATGGCTGACACTGACAATAGTTCTACAAAGCACAGTACATGGTTTCAAAGTTCCATGTTTTGTTATACAGGTCTTGCTTTAACTTGCCCTTAACCGCCCAGCAGAAAAGTTTAACTACAAGGCATAAAACGTAAAGCTAAATTAGTATGCTGAGTTCTAAAAGGCTTAAATCAACAGTTTCCATCATTGCCAGTTTTGTCAATAACCCACTGTGATTATGGAACATTGGGTTATGTATAGCACTACTTTCGCTTAGTTCAATGAGAAGAAAATTTTTGGTACTAATAATGTTTAGAAAAATTATCACGTCTGCACCCTATGTTTTGTACAACTACTTGGAGGACAACAATATGCATTGTGTCAAATACTGGAAATGTACTACTAATATGTACATTTGAAACTGTCACATTGTTATTTCTTATTAAATGTAATAAGATAAAAAAATAAAATATTGTGTTCTTATTGTACCCTCAATATGTGGAATTGTGTCTGGTGTGGGGAGGAGGACAGCATGGGATGAATACATGGGGAGAGGCTTAACTGAATATATTGATTTTTTGCCTCCTTATGAACCATGCGACACCATCTCTGGCTTCTGGAGCTCTTTTACTGTTTCATTTTTATTTTTGATTGACAAATAATAATTGTACATGTTTATGAAGCACAAAGTGATGTTTTGATATATGTATGTATATATATATGTGTATATATATTATGTTGCAATCATATCAGTATACTGATGACATTCATCACCTTACACATTTATCTTTTTATAGGGAGATAATACTGGAAGACCTCTGTTCTAGGAATTAATAATATGTGTTTCCTTCTGTACAACAGAACTCTGGCACATTGCCTCTTGTTTATTTACAACATTCTATTTGTTACCCAACTTCTCCTCAACCCCACCCCCACTTTCCCCTACTCTGTTCTCCTTTAACCTTCTTTAGAGTCCACATATCCATGAGATCATACAAAATTTGTCTTTCTCTTCCAGCCACATTTCATTTAATGTGCTACAGACCCATCCATGTTATCACAATGATAGAATTTTACCCCTTTTTAGGTTGAATAGTATTCAGTAAGTAAGGACACAACATTTTTTTATTTATCAATTTATTTATACATATTTAAGTTTATTTACATTTTGTCTATTGTGATGATTTGTGGTACAACAAAGATAGGATTGCAGAGTTTTGATACTCTTTTTGGCCCCGTGGTGGGATTGCTGAACTTTAGTGCAGTTCTACTTGTAATTTTCATAAAATCAGGTTCTTTTGACAGATTGGAAAATCCCAATTTTGGCTGAGTATGGGCAAGAGTGGTATAGATAAATTTATATTCAGTTTGTCATAGAATTGGATTGGAAATGAACAGAATGTGACATTCTTTGACTGTTTTGGCTTTTGGAATTTTATAATTTCTACGTGTTTGTAATAAAAACTAAATAGTAAAATCTTGTCAAGGAAATAAGGCATGCTTAATATTTCTAAATTTGAAAGCCATTCTTTCTCAGGATTACATGAGTTATTAAAGTCTCTTCAAGAAGCTATCTTTCAAATGATTTCAGTTATTATGAAAAGACAGATCCTAATGGTCTTTTTTGTGATGAAATTTCATATTTATTTGAAAAAGGAGAGGTAAGGAAGAAACTGACTTTGCAGAGAGAGTTTGGGCCAAGTAACAGAGAGGTGAAAATAAAATTAAAAGTTCACCCTGGTGTATATGGAGGGGGTAGTATATGGAGGGTTACTGCTTAGAAATCCATCGCAGGGCTAGGAGTCTCCTTTTACTCCTTTCACTGTCATGGGAACTCATGAGAATTTCCACACACAGGGCTTGGAAAAGTCACTCTGGGATCCTGCCATGCCTCCTTTGCCAGCCAGTCTAAGCCACGTCCTATCTCGCAACCAGGAAAAGGAAAGTCACCAAGAATCAAGACAATTTGTACTTCAGAACAGCAGGAAGGCTGTGAATCAGGAGCAACTAGACAATACCAATAGCTAGGGCAAGAGATGGGGCTGAAAAGTGAGAGGACCAGGAGTAAATAAGAGTCGCACCTTCAGGTGACCACATTTCCCTACTTTGGATGAGACTCGAGATTCTGCCATTGGTAATAAAATCAGAAAGGGAGATCCTATTGGTCTTGATGCTTATATTTATCTTATTTCAATGCAGAGGAAATATGATAAATGTAAACTGAGTTGCAATTCCATGTAAAGAAAACTGCTGAGGACACAGTCATTATTGCATAAGTGGGAGGAGTGGAAGCAGGAGGGGAAGCCACATTAGGGAGAGGCCATCGAAAATTATAAGGTATAATTTATAAAACACCAGAATAAGTATACAGCAACTTTATACTGCACTATATTCTACATAGAATATAAGCCAGAAAAACTATGGGACTGTCTTCTGCCATGGCACATTGACCAATAGTAAATTTAACCAAAATAGTCATTCTCAATTTTATTTATTTATGAAAAACTCTGTTCAAATGCATATGAAAATAAGAAACAAATGCTGACAGACTTAAATCACTGAGGGAGTTTTCTTAATCTAGGGTTTCTGTAACATTGTAACCTCAAATATACTGATATCACCACGTAAAAGACATGTATGCATGTATAAATGCACAGATGCACATTTATAATTAATAACAGAAAGACTTTTTGTCAGTTCAATTCATTTGCTTAAAACTATCTTAGAAGTGCTTTCATAAAAACGTGGCTGTTAGCCGGGCGTGGTGGCGCATGCCTGTAATCCCAGCACTAGGGAGGCTGAGGCAGGAGGATCGCTGCAAGTTCGAGACCAGCCTGGGCTACAAAAGTGAGCTCAAGGCCTGCCTGAGCTGCATAGTGAGACCCTGTTTCAAAAAGACAAAAAAAAAAAAAAAAAAAAAAAAAAAAAAAAAAAAAAAAAAAAAAAAAAAAAAAAAAAAAAAAAAAAAAAAAAAAAAAAAAAAAAAAAAAAAAAAAAAAAAACCGTGGCTGTGCTTGTGGTTGTCTCTTCAGTCATAAAATAAATATTACATAAAATAGACAACTTATAAAGAAATAATTAAGGGTAAGGGTTATTTACCCTTCAAGTTCATTTCACAGAAGTGAAAGGAACCTGATAATGAGGCTGATTCTCCTTTGATACTTGTTTAATAAGGCCTTGCTGCAGCAGGGATGGCTATATGGTCTTATGCAGGAAGCATAAATCTTGCTGGGCAAACCAGGAATAAGGAACTTGAGGAATTTTAAACGAATAGTAACAGGAGATTACCATAGGAAAACTTGAAGTTAAAAGGAAAGAAGTTTTACTAGTTGTGAACGCATTAGTTTATAATACTACAATAAAAATTGACTAATAGATAACCACCAATCAGTAGTGCACACAGTTGTCAGAAGTAGGACAGCAATGTACTATGTAACTTAGTTCATAGCATTGACCAAGATGACTACATCATGTCATTTGACATTTTTTGGTTCAGGGTCTGACTAGTTTGTTCCTATTAATGGCGCCCCTTAGGGAGGAGCAGAGATCACTAAGGCAATGTTTTGCAGCGCAATGACAATATTTCTAATCAACATATCGTCTTGAACTCAATCTTACAGAATGAATAGGCAGCATTTAGGGATGTAAAAAATGGTGATGTGAGTGAAAATGCCCTTTTTAATTTAATATTTTTATTGTTCAAATTTAACAATGGTTATATTACATATTTTCATCATCAGATCAGTTTAGATTAATACATATAGGTATATGACATTGATCAAACAATTAAACATTAACACTTTTAAATCAACATTACTTTTTTTTTCTTTTCCCCTTTCTTTTTTTTTGAAAGTTGACATATTGCATATTCTCCTCACAATAGTTCTACAGCGTACAGTGTGTGGGCATGACCCACCTCCCTATTGATGTTGCTTAGAAAAAAAAGGAAAAGAATATACTTCTCTTTGGACTAAGAGGAAGCAGATACATACACAGTCAAATGTTCTGCAATTGCAGTGGGCCACTAGTGAAGCTTGTAATGTTGGAGGCTATTGAATCTAAGCCTCCTAAAGCTCAACTCACCAGTCTACTCTGCGTTTCATGCATTGTAATTAAGCATTTCTTTTTCCTGCTGGGTGATCAAGGGCAAGTCAAAGCAAGACCTGTATAACTAAATATTCATTTTTTTGTATCTTCCAGGGTCAAATCCCCTCAGGATTAAGTTTGGGACCATAGACAGTACTTTGTAGAACTGTTGTTTGTGTCAGCCTTTGGGACGAGTCACGACCATTGCTTGGCCAGTTTGCTTTCTGTGAAAGCCTGAGAGAATGTTTTTCTCTGGGTGACTCTCCTTAGACACACTATAGTTCATTCATCCCTTTCCTCTGAGGTCCCATAATCTCCTTGACCAGGAAATTTGGGACACCTCTGAGTTATAGGATATTACAGCACAGGTTCTCTTATATCCTGGGTCTTTATTGCCCTTGAAGGGCTAGGGCCAAAATATTGGCTATCCTTATAGCCCTTCTTTTTCTCCAATTTTTGGTCTGCTAACTTACATTCTTAACCCTCCAGCAGAAAAGCTTTGTGATACTATTACTCTATAACATAGGTACTTGAGTTTATCATCACTGGCTTTCTGAGTATCAAATATCTTTGACTTAGCTTGGAAATGATATTTTCTGACCATCATTGATATTCTAATAACTTTCCATACAATGTGATATAAGCAGTTACACAATTTTTACACAGATATTTGGAAATTCAAGGAAATACCAAATTGTAGCCTGTTAAGAATATGGTATTTGGCCCGTCTCTTATTTTCAAGTACTACTCTTGAGAGAGAGAATGACAGTAACTGAGTTTACACCAGGAGCAGTACACATCAAAAAGACAAGAGTGACATGCATTCCAAGCATAATTTTAATGTTACATTGTGCTATAATTAATATGATGAACCTTTTGAAGGTTCTTGAGACCAATATCTGATTCATCCTGTGTCCATAAGTCCATAAGTGTATGGTTTTGCTTTTGATATGTTTTCTCCTTTATCTGCTTCCGAAAATGCCCTTTAACCCAAGAGAAAACACCCTATTATCTTTTCATTAAATGATCTAAAAGTTAATGTCATATCTAATTTATATTTAATCAATGTCCAGGAAAGCTTCTCTTTTTTTTTTTTTTTTTTGTGGGACCAGGGTTCAAACTCATGACCTTGCACTTGCCAGGCAGGCACTTGTGCCTCAGAGCTATCTACCTGGCCCCAGGAAAGCTTCTTACGTGATTGCATAAAGTCATGATAGGTGTGTTGAGAGGGGTTCTCATTATGCCATTGTCTCTTCATTTGAGTTGACATTCCACAGCAAATCCACGTCACTATTAGAGCTTGAGCTGCAGATTCTGGACAAAACCTCTTCCATAGGTATCTCAGACAGTTCAGTCAGAGCTACATGTTCAGAATTTAAATAGTTCATTTCAATAAATGGTTTCCACTTGAATTGTGAAAATTCTTCAAGATTTGCTATTAAACCATCTTCAGTGGGCCCTATGTTTAGTGATTTTTGGAGAAAAGTCTATGAATAATTATATTTTTTAGCAAATGAACTACTGGTAGTTCTGTTGGATATTCATTATTTTATCATCTTAGGATGTATGACTTCTTATCGTTCATCTACACACTCTAGTGTGTATGCTTGTATGTGTATGGGGTGTGTGTGTGTGTGTGTGTGTGAGAGAGAGAGAGAGAGAGAGGGAGAGAAAGAGAGAGAGAGAATGCCTATACTAGCCTAGATGGCTAGTATAGTGTATTCAGGCTGAAAACTGGTCAACCCAGAAAGTTGCTCATCAGGTGTCTGGGACTAGGTTGTGGTAATGTGGTAGACAGCTGGAGCAGGATGGGTGAATGATATCTCACAAGCCCAAACCAGAAGCTGACCAGCTCCAAGATGAATATTAAGGTTGTAATGAGGAAGGGAAAAATAAAAATTTCTTCATTACACCTAGAACTTCCTTGTGGTAGATTGCTCCAGGATATCATCTTAGTATTACTGACCCCCAAACCAGTGCCTGACATAGTAAATGTACAACAAATATTTATTTTAGAATAGTAATTTGATAAACAAGTCAGATAATTAGATCAAATCTTATATTGATAAATCGGAGAAATAGAGGTAGACCGTGTTTGGTATTCCAAAATTGCTTTAGTTGCTATTTTGTCTATAAATACCATTCTAGAATGAAATAAGTGCTTTATTAAAAATAAACACAAATATAGTTTGCAGGATAAAATAAGCTTTAATTACTTAGTTGGCTCATGTTAATGAGAAAGAGATTTAAGTTTGCATTTATAGCAATTCGTGAGTGTGTTACAATTAAATAGTTGTTTTGATGCTTTGCACAAAGTGTATAATAAATGAAGATAAATAAGTAAATGAAATTTATTTACTATCATATTAATTTTTTAGTATATGTTAGAAATATAGGATAATTATGTTCACTTTGAGAAATGTGCACACAAACATCTCGCATCCTGATTATTTTTACTCCCGTTTTATCCTCTCTTTTGCTCTTCCTTGGGTCCTCTTCCCATCTCCTAAACATCTTCTTGTTTGCTACTTTCTTTCTTTTATTTTTGTTTTTGTAAGTATTTATAGTTTTGGTTTTTGATAGCAGAGAAATCATGTGACATTTCACTTTCCCTGATTTATAGCACTGTGCATTGTTTTCTCAAGTTACACTGATTTTCCTAAAGATTACTTGAATTTGTCTTTCCTTATCACTGAGAAGTACATTAGAATCTTATATACCATATTTGCTTTGGCTACTCTTCTGAACATAGAAGCAGTTTCAGTAGTTCAGGAATTATGAATTAAACTGTTACAAAGTTGCATATGCATGCATCACTTTAATACAGCAGCCAGAAATAACCATTTCAAAAGCTGACTGGGAGAAGTGTAAGTGGTTCAATGATAATTTCCATTGTGAATTTTAAAGGTATCTTCATATTTACTTCCACAGATGTTGTGCTAGTTTATCTTCCCACCAACCCTATAGAACGTTCAATTTTCTCCATAACCTCTTCAGCATTTATTTCTACTTGTTTTCTTTTGAGTCCTTGATCATAGCAATTCCTACTAGAGTAAGGTATAATCACAGTGTTATTTTAGCCTGTATTTCTCTAATGGCCAAACATGTGGAACAGTTTTTCTATACTCATTGGCCATTCATAATTCTTTTCTTGAGAAGTGTCTACTCATTTTAATTACTAATATTATATCTGAGCTTTTTGTTTGTGAGATGTCATATTTCTGAGTTTTTATATGTTCTAGAAATTGATCTTTTGTCCAAGCAGTAGGTGGCATTTTTTTTTTTTTTGATGTTTGTTACCTCTTTATTCGGTTGTTTTGCTTACTCTGCAGAAGTTTTTTTTATTAGATATAATACAAAATTCCTTTACTGATTCTTGTTATGATTGGCTATACAATTTTTGTTCTCTTCAGAAATGCCTTGCCTATTCTTGTGTATTTGATTATTATTTATTTTATCTTCCAAATAGAGTCACTGTTTTCCCAGGGGCCACTGACTCGGGACCCCCCTCCTGTTCCTCTTTCAGACAGGAGCTTTCTTTCCCCCAGTAAATCTATTCTGTTAAAACAAAACAACAACAAAAACAACTAATCAAACAAGAAAGCAAATAGATTCACTGTTTATGATTTTGTGTCTAGGTCTTTGACACATTCTGACTTGATATTAGGAAAGGATGAATTAAATGGCTCTAGATTCATTATCCTGCATATGAATAATCAATGTACACAGCACTTTTATTAAACAGGTTGGTTACTTTTACCTTAGCCTATCTTTTTAGCCCACTTGCAAAAGATGACAAGGAACTTTTGTCTTTTATTACATTCTATTGTTTAACATGTCTGATTTATTCCAATGCCATGTTATTTTTATGACTGGAACTTTCTTACTTCTCTTATACAGTGTATTTCATTTATTTATTAATGTATGGTTGGTAAGCCATCAGCCAACTTGGTCATGGTATATGATCCCTTTAATGATTTGTTGCATTCTGCTTGCAAGTATTTTCTTGAAAGTTTTCCATTTGTGTTCATTAATAAAATTGGGCTGTAATTTTCTCTGTCACTTTCTTTCTTTCTTTCTCTCTCTCTCTTCTTTCTTTCTCTCTCTCTTCTTTCTTTCTTTCTTTCTCTCTTTCTGTCCTTCCTTCATTCCTATCTTCCTTCCTTCCTTCCTTTGTCTCTCTCCTGTTAAATACTTTTTCTGTTTTAATATCAGGATAATGTCTTCACAGAATTACTTTAATAATGCTTTTTTCTTTTAGTGCATGAAAGGATTTGGGGAATACTGACATTAGTTCTCTGAAAATTCAGATAAACTCAGCAATGATCATTGAGTAAGGACTCTTCTTAGTTACAAAGGTTTTGTTTCTGCCTCAGTTTAATTGCCAATTATTTTTGTATTTGAGGTATTAATATATTGTTCAATCAATTTTGTCAATTCAGAGCTATTTGGGAAGTTATACATCTCTTTTGGATTCTCAAATTTGTTGAACACATATTTTCAAAGTAATTTCTTATAATTCTCTGGATTTCAGGGGTGTCTGATATAATTGTGCCTTCTCATTTATGCTTGCATTAGAAATGGTCTTTCTATTGCTAAGTTTGGCTTAAGGGCATATTAATTTTATTTATCACTTCAAATAACTAATTCTTTGATTCATTGGCCCTTTATCTTTTTTGTTTTAACTTTATTAATTTATAGGCTGATCTATAAATTTCTTACTCATACAATTTTTCAATTTGGATGTCTGTTAATTTCCTAGAAGGTTGAGTACATTATTGTTATTTATTCAGTATTATTCTATTTTTCTAGTATAGGCAATCATAGGCACACATTTCTCTAGTACTGCCTTTATTAAAATTATTTCCATTTTATGTTCATTCTTTTGTATGTTGGTTTATGTTTTATAATTTCTCATGAACAGAATAGATTTATTAGGGAAAGAAAGCTCTTGTCTGAGAAACAGGAGGGGGGTCCCAAGCAGGTGGGCCCCATGTTTTATATTTGTGCGACAAAGTCTCACACTGTAGTTCAGGCTGGCCTTGAATTCTCTGTATAACTCAAGATTGCCTAGAACTCACAGTGCTCCTCCTTCCTCAGCCCACACTTCCAATCCCTGAATGGTAGAGTTACAGGTGTGCACCATCACCCTTGGCCTTTAAATTGATTCATGTTTTATCGCTGTATTTTTTAGGGAAAGTGTTCAGGGTCTCACTACTAAATTGGACTCGTAGTGATCTGCCTGTTTATAGCCTCCCAAGAGATGGTATGATAGGTGCATGCCACCATGCCCAGTCTCAGTTGCTGTCTCATCATGACCCAAGAGTGAGGCTGGCACAGTGGCCCTGGGATCAAATCCCCAGCCCCTGAATCCACTGAGCTATTTGGCCAGCCCTAAGTTTATTCTTATGTTAAAAATTTATTCACTTGAATATGATAACACATATATAAAATTTTAAAAGTATATTTAAGGACAAAATTATTTCTTGTGTAATGTAACAAATAATAGATATGTAATTCATGTATTTGTTTGAAGCTAGAATTCATAGATAGAGTAGTTTTGCTTTTGGGACTGACTCTTTGGGAAAAGAATATTGTTTAGAATATTTCTGGGTTCTATTTTATGTCTCTAATTTTTATCAGCAGCCCTTGGTTTGTTGTTATTATTTCTTCTAACTGGGTTATGTTATCTTTTAAAACTTTATTTATTTATTTATTTATTTATTTATTTGTTTGTTTGTTTATTTATGTTATGGCTCAGCCTGCCCTGGGGTTGGGGCTTGCACAGCATGTCTTGCCAAAGATTGAACCGTGGTTTCTGGGGTTGCCTAAGCTTGCCTGAGCAGGCACTTTCGACCGCTGAGATATGTCGCTGGCCCTGGGATTTGTTATTTTGTCTGATAATTTTCATGGTTTATTTGGTAGCTTTGGTTCAACTTATTAAAGGTTTCGATTTGTTAATATCTTCTGGGAAGAGAAAAGCAGCTTATATCAAAATAGCACATAGATATTTTGTCATTATCCCAATATATTTTTCTTAAAGTGTGTGTTTTCACATAGTGACTCATTTTTCAAAAACCCAATGTAAAGACTAGAAGGATAAAGAGCCTGTTCATATCACCATGTAGAGAGTCCTGTTTAAAGGTTAAATATGAAGTAAGTCTACATATAAAAGGGTTGTGTATTTTGCACATTTGCCCTTTCTCACAGTAGCTGCTGTAAGATTATATTAATCCTTTTAGCATACAAATAGTAAGATGCCTTACATGAATAAGTGTTAAGACAATTCTTTCAGAAGTCATGATATTAATAAAACTAAACAATGTTGGCAAAATCCCCTGGCCTTGGTTAACACATTTGCATTTTTATATCTTTTGTGTATAAACCTTCTTCATTTTCTTCTCATATTCAGTTTTTCTCTCCATCAAAGGTAACTGAAATAGTTCCAGAGTCCATTGGAATATTCTTTAATTCCGTAAATCTGAGACTCTAATTTCCTCTATGACTTTGAAATAATGTTTTTCTTTAAATGTCTCCAATTTGATGGGCTCCATTTTTAAAAGTAGAGAATATTTTTCAAGGAGTACATATACGTGTCAGGCACACAATTATCAGTACCCTAAATGCAGTAAACGTGAACTGCCTTCCGATGTTTGGAACTCTGACCCTCCCAATCTTGGCTTGTCTTCTTGTAGTGCAATAAAATACATATACATTTGCCACTTCAACTATGTAAGTGCACTTTTTAGTGGAATTAATTACATTTAATTGCTGTACAAACATCAACTCTAGCATAGTAGTCATCAATGTAAAAAATCCACTCTATTCTCATTTAAAATTATTCATTTTCTATTCATTGAAGTCCTTGGAAAACATAAATTTACTGTCTGTCCCTATGCATTTGCATGTTCTTCATGGGTCGCACAATGGAATCACACAATATTTGCCCGTTTGTATCCATATTATTTCACATGGCATAATTTTGTTCAAGGTTCATCCATGTAATGTAGCATATATGACAATTTCATTCCTTTCTCTGCCTGCCTGATATTTCACTGCCTGCATACACTACAGCATGTTTAGGCATTCATCTATCGACGTACACCTGCGTTGTTGTCACTCTCATCTGACTTTGTCAGGCTTGTGGTTTGCAAAATCATAGATTGGTTTCTTGTCCTGAGTTGTCATCTATTCCTTGGGCATTTTACATGTTTACCTTCTTCATTCGTTTCAGTGTATCTTAATATGTCTTTTGTTTCTGTTTAATTTATTCTTATAATGACTGTCAGCATATATATTACAATTTTTTCCTGAGGGTATAATTTCAGAGCACCAATGTGTTTATATAAACACATAAATTAAAAAAAATAATGTATGGTTTATTTATTTATTTATTTATTTTTTAATGTATTTGGTAATGAGGCTCTCTATGCAGCTAGGACTCGTAGTGATCGTCCAGTGTTCAGGCTCTGTAGGGTTGGGATTATACAGGCATGTGCCACCATGCCCAGATTCAGTGGCCAGCTCAGTGCATGTGAGTGGTAGATTGTTAAATGATGTGCATAATGTGGTAGATTGTTAAATGATGATATATCCATATAATGATTAAGGCTTATTTGAAATAAATTTATTCTAGAATCACTGTAGCAAAATTTTAATTTTTCTTCCAACATTACAGAAGAACTTGTGGCTATTAGGATATTCCCACCTGAATGAATTGGCACGTCTTATACATTAGGATAGCAGACCTGCGGTGCCTGTTGATGATTACTGTGAAGGAAAGGAAACTGAGGCAGGAGGATCCACCTTGGATGTTGGCACTGAGTTATAGGATGTGACAGCACAGGTTCTGTTATGTCCTGAGTCCTCACTAACCTTGAAGGGCTAGGGCAGTGGTTCTCAACCGTTCTAATGGTGTGACCTCTCAATACAGTTCCTCATGTTGAGGTGACCCCAAACCAAAAAATAATTTTGGTGGCTATTTCAAAACTGCAATTTTGCTGCAGCTATGATTCAGAATGTAAATACCTGATATGCATTATGTATTCTCATTACTACAAATCAAACATAATTTAAACATAGTGATTAATCACAAAAACAATATTTAGTTATATGTTGAGAAATATTTATTACTAATTCCAAATAAATAACATTTCACCATGGCATAGCATGGGTTTAAATATGTATTTTTCGATGGCTTTAGGCAACCCCTCTGTTTTGGTCGTTCAACCTCTGCCGGGGTCGCGATCCACAGGTTGAGAATCATTGGTCTAGGGCGAAAATATTGGCTATCTTTGTAGTCTTCTTTTTCTCTAATTTTTGGCCTATTAACTTATATTGTTAGTCCTCCACAAGAAAAGCTTAGAGATACTATTAATCTAAAACATGAGTGTTTCAGCTTAATATCACTGTCTTTTTGAATATCAAACATCTTGGACTTAACTTGGAATACCAATTCCAAGTTAACTTAGACTTAACTTGGGATTGGTATTTTCCATCAATCATTGATATTCTAATAAATCTTTAAGGAATGCGGCAGTTGCACATTTTACACAGATATTTAGAAATATAAGCATGTACCAAATTTTAGTCTGTCCATCCTTTGGCATTTTTCCTAGTCTCTTACTCTCATCTAGTACCCTTTTTTGTTTTCTTGTAAACCAACCATTTACCTGAGAGAGAGTGTAACAGTCACTGAAAGTACATTAGAAGCAGCACACATCTAAAAGACCAGAATGACAGGCATTCCAAGCATAGTCTTAGTGTTACATATTGCTATCATCAGTGTCAAAAACCTTTTGATATTTCTTAGGACCATTGTCTAGTTCATCCTGTGCATATAAGTGCGTAATTTTGCTCCTGCTATATTTCCTCTTTTTTGCTTCCAGTCACTTTCCTGTTTAATCCTTAAGTCTTTGATTTCCATTCAGCTGTGTTATGCCTCTCCATTTTTATTTCTTCTTTTGAGTTTTTACACTAGGGAGACCATACCCAGAAAAGTATGAATTACTAAAACTCAATAAAAAAAGCTATAAGAACTCTCAACAACCCAATAATACCCAATGAAATACTAAATGTAAGCAAAAGCTTACAGACAAAGAAAAGTACAGGACTTGATGGATCCACTACTGAATTTTACAAGAAATTTATAGAAGACATAGGTCCAATATTCTTGAAACTCTTCAATGAAATTGAAAAGGAAGCAATCCTCCCAAAATCATTCTTAGAGGCAAGTATTACACTGATAACAAAATCTCAGACACATGCAACTGAAAAAGAGAACTACAGACCTATTTTTCTCATGAACATAGATGCAAAAATTCTCAATTAAATCCTTGCCACTAGAATATGACAAATCATCAAGAAGATTATACCTCATGAACAGGTAGGATTCATCCTAGGGATGCAAGGATGGTTCAATATACACAAATCTATAAATGCAATACACTATATCATAGAGCCAAAGCCAAAAATCACATGATTGTCTCAATTGATGCAGAAAAGGCTTTTGACAAAGTCCAACACTCGTTCATGTTCAAAGTCTGGAAGAAATTTGGAATAGAAGACTTCTACTTCAAGCTGATAAAAGCCATCTATGACAGTCCAACAGCTAGCATAATTCTAAATGGGGAAAAACTGAAGTCTTTTACCCTCAAGACAAGGATGTCCCCTATCACCACTCCTGTTCAATATAGTTCTGGTATCATAAGTTACAGCCATTAGACAAGAGAGAGAAATAAAAGGAATAAGAATAGGTAAAGAAGAAGCTAAATTATCACCTGCAGATGACATGATAATTTATTTGGAAGACCCCAAAAACTCCACCAACAAGCTACTAGAATTAATATCCAAATTCAGTAGTATAGCAGGTTACAAAGTCAACACACAAAAGTAAATGGCATTCCTTTATACAGATAACAAACATACTGAGAGAGAAATTAGAGAAACAATACTTTTTACAATAGCACCAAACAAAATGAAATACTTAGGAATTAACCTGACTAAAGATGTAAAAGAGCTTTTCAATGAAAACTACAGTACTCTTAAGAACTCTTTTCATTGCTATTGCCTTTAGATAGGGATCTCCAGTTCCTTCAGCTTTCTTTTGAGGATTCAATGACCCCACAGTGAGTTTACAGGTCTTGCACTGCAGCTTACATCTCCTTGCACTGAGTAGCTACTGTGTACTTTGGCTTTCCAGAAATCGTGAATTCTTCTGCCTCTAGTCCCATAGATCTCCATTGTGGACTTTCCTGCCTTAGACTGTGCAAGCCTACCTAATAAATCCTTT
>PVJA010034743.1:0-22300 GCA_004027025.1 Myocastor coypus | reverse complement strand
AGGAGGAGGAGGAGGAGGAGGAGGAGGAGGAGAAGAAATGAAAAGAAACCAAGCAGCCAGCAACACCTAGAGACCTATACCTGATGCCTGAACAGGACAGCTAATTAAAGTAACATTGCCAAGCGTGGTCGTGCAAGCGTATAATCCCAACAGTTGGGAGGCTGAAGCAGGAGGACTACAGTGAGTTTGAGGCCAGCCTGAACTGCATAGCAAGACAAAAAAAAAGAAAGAAGAAAGAAAGAAAGAAGGGAGGGAGGGAGGGAGGGAGGAAGGGAGGGAAGGAAGGAAGGAAGGAAGAAAAGAAAGAAAGAAGGAAAGAAAGACAGGCAGCCATCCCAACACTCAGTGCTTTTTCTGTCAGAATAAATGCAAGAGGTGTTTTTCCCAAATGCTTTCTAAGGGCAAGTTGGACCACCAAGAGGCTTAAGGAGGTGGTAAGAACTTTGTTTGGAAAAGTTCTGCTATTACCCCAGGGGAATTTGGACTAGGCAAGGACAAGAGGTGGCCCAGTCCCCTTCTCCTTGATGAGCTAATGGGTCTAAATGAGGAGACCAAAGCCCCTGGGGGGAACCTTTTCTTCTGTGATCTGTGGTAAAATGACATCACTTCTTGTCTCCACACCGCATACTATGTAACCACTAATGGCTTCCTGTCCACAGATTAGCCTGTTCTGGATGGCTAAAGTAGATCAAAGTGGCCCATAGAGTCTCAGGTGTTTACAAGGGAATGGGAGCAAGCCACCGTGCTGCAACTTGTAATTCCAGCAGGAGGAGCACTGAAAGTCTGAGGCCAGCCTGGGTCACATAACGAGTTTAAGGCCAGCCTGGACTGCATAGTGAGACCCTAAAATGGATAGATAAGTAAACAAACAAATCTAGAGGTAGGATGCTCATTGATGAGCTAAGCTGGTGGTGAGTCAAGGAGCTGGCAGTGCCCACTTGAAGTAGAGGTGGTCACCATGTCCTTGTCCCCAGCCTCATCCTGCCCTCTGCTTCTCAGCTCCCGTGGCTCTAGCGCCTGTTCCTGCAGAGTTCTGTCTGTCACCATTTCTGTTCGGGAACCAGCTAACCACTGACCAAAACCACAAGCAAAATAAACCACTCCTCCTCAAAGTACCTTGTTTCAGGAAGAAGAGAATGGATGAGACATGGACATTTCTTTTTTGTTTTTTTGAGACATTCTATATAGCCCAGGCTGGCTTCAAACTCCATGTGATCCTCTTGCCTCAGCCTCCTGAGTACTGGGATTACAGGTGTGTGTCAAATATGCCAAGCTAGCTAGACATTTTTTTTCTGCCTTTTTGAGACAGGGTCTCACTATGCAGTTCAGGCTGGCCTTGAGCTCCCTTTTGTAGCCCAGGCTGGTCTCAGACTAGCACTAATCCTCCTGCCTCAGCCTCCCGAGGGCTGGGATTACAGGCATGCGCCACCACGCCTGGCTAGCTAGACATTTCATATAAATGAAATCATTTGTGGTCTGTAAATAAGCAAACCAACAAACCCTGCCCAGGGATTGAATCCAGAGAACACTGAGCTATAATCCACAGATCTTTTTCTTTTTCTGTTGTGGTTTGGTCTCACAGTGTAGTCCATGCTGGCCTCTACTCACTGTGCACACCAGGTTGGCCTTGAACTTGCAGTGATCCTCCTGTCTGAGTCTCTCATGTGCTGGGATTATAGGTATGTGCCTCGGTGCCCAGGCATCCTCTTTATTTTTTATTCTGAGTCAAAGCCTCAGTAGGTTTCCCCAGGCTGGCCTTGAAAATGTGATCCTCCTGCCCTCAGCCTCCTCAGTAGCTGGAATTATTGTGCGGGCTACAATGCCTGTAGACCTGTTTTCACTTCTCTTGGGAATATACTTGTGAGTGGAGCTGCTAGTTTTTTGAGGGAATCACAAACTGTTTTCTAAAGCAGCTATCACTGCTGGGCATAGTGGTGCTCACCTGTAATCCCAGCACTCAGGAGGCTGAGGCAGTCCCCATACAATATACCCTCCTTCCCAATAACCAACCCATCACAAAAATATCACCTGCGGCAAGATCTCTGAGCTATCAATGAAGCATTGATACCTGCTCACCCATTAATAACAGACCCACATTTCCTTTGAACATGGATCCCAGGTGATACTAAATGGTCTTCTGTCCTAAGCTCAAAGACACCTTCTTTTCTATCCCAGTAAGTCCTAGCTCCCAATATTTGTTCCATTTAAATGAGAGGATTCCCAAACAGGACTTAGCAGTATGCTTAGACTATCTTGCCTTAAGACAGTGGAGCTAGTCCTCACCTGTTTGCAAGAGCTGTAGCTCAAGAACTGAAAGACCTACATTTCACAAGAGGAGCTATTACAATACACAGATGACCTCCTCAGTTATAGCCTAAAGAGCTACCTGACAAGAGTACCATAAAGAGACAAGGAGATAGGGCCAGGGAGATAGCTCAGCGGATTAAGTACTTGCCTGGAAAGTGCAAGGTTCTGAGTTCAATCCCTGGTACCACAAAAAAGTACAGGGATGGTGTTTTGATCCTTGGCATCACATGCCATGCTGGCCAGGCCCTTGGGTATCCTGAACCAGCTACCGAGACTGGGCATGATGACATATGCCTATAATCCCAGCACTGCGGAGGCTGAAAACAAAGGATCACTATGAGTCTGAACTTCCTGGAAAGTGAGATCCTGTACCAAATATATTTTTTTTTAAAAATTCCTAGTTGACAAGTCACTCTTTTGGAGAGGGCCAGTCCTGGGAATTGAACTCATGACTTTGCACTTGCTAGGCAGGCACTGTGCCACTGAACTACACCCACCAGCCCCATTGACAAGCCATTCTGCCTCTATACATCCTGCTTGCTTATCCCATATAAGTCCTAGACCATCAGCCATCAGGGCCTGATAATTTGGGAACGATCCCCATCAGCACCCATTGATATAAAGTAAATCTGCCTCCAGATTCTGGGTGTTGTTTAGGTGCTTCTGCTTGCCATTGCAATATGAGACAACTCAAAGACTAAAAACCAAGCCCGTAAAATACACAGCAGCTGCTCAAGAGGCTCTTCAAGCCCTATAGCAGGCTCCAGTATTAGGAATATCAGACCTAACTACTGTGCATCTTTTTTGCTATTGGTGACAGAGAAACAGAGTAGCCACAAGAATACTAACTCAATATCTAGGCCAAAAAACCTCCAGTCAGTGACTTACTTTTCCAAAGGACAAGATGAATATCATAGGGCTGACCTAGTGCCTCTCAAGTAATAGCTGCTACTGCACTCTTAGTCCACAAAGCTTTTTTCTTTTCTTTCTTTCTTTCTTTCTTTTTTTTTTTTTTTTTTTTTTTTTTTTTTTTTTTTTTTTTTTTTTTTTTTTTTTTTTTTTTTTTTTTTAATATATTTAGGACAGGGTCTACAAGGTCTAACTATGTAGTTTGGACTCATAGTGATCCTCCTGCTTACAGCCTCCCAAGCACTGAGATTTCAGGTATGCACCACCACACCTAGTCTCAATTACCATCTCAGCACACCCTGGGGGTGAGGTCAGCAGGCAGGCCAGGGGATCAAATCCTGGCCGCTGTGCTCTAAGCAGGCACATTAGTCTGCTGAGCTCTCTGGCCAGCCCTCACAAAGCTTTTCAGATACCTTTAAGAGGGGTCAAGGAGATAGCTCAGTGGAATAAGCCCTTATCAGGCCACTCTCCATTCTTTTTAAAAGTCTAGATTTTTCTCTTTAGCCTTATACTACTCTAAAACCAGCCACACTCCTCCTGACCAACTAACATAAAATATAAGTATAAATAAACCACTGCCACAATTGTGACAGTCCTTATAAGCTGAGGGAACAGCCATGTATGGGGCCAGCTGACCCATGGTCTACCAATGACAAGTGTCATTGTCTTAGTTTCTTTTTACTTGTTGCTGGGACAAATACCCAACACCCAAAATGAAGGAAGGAAAGGTTTATTTAGCTCACAGTTACTGGAGTGAACAGTCCATATTTGGCTGGCTCCAAGGCTGAGAGGCACCTGGCAGAGAGCAGCAGTTCATGGCTGCAGAACAGCAACAATATGGTGACAGAGGCAACAGAACAACCAGGGGAGCAGCCCTAGTCTGTCTGTCTGTCTGTCTGTCTGTCTGTCTGTCTGTCTGTCTCTGTCTCTCTCTCTCTCTCTCTCTCTCTCTTTATTTATTTATTTGTCTTTTTGACACAGGGTCTCCCTGTGCACTTCAGGCTGGCCTTGAGCTCACTTTTGTGGCCCAGGATGGTCTTGAACTTGCACTGATCCTCCTACCTCATCCTCCCAAGTGCTGGGATTACAGGCATGTGCCACCACGCCTGGCTTGTCACTCTTTAAATTACATCAGGCTCTCTGCTTTAGCCTCTCCACCTCAGGCCACACCTATAATTCCCAGCAGTACTCAGACCTCTCATCAGTACTAAAAGACATAATCCCAGTGACTCATGAGTCAAGTCTCAATCTATAGAAGTCCCCACCCCATGACTGCATGAGGCTTTGGGGGGACAACTAGACATAAGCCATTACATTTCACCACTATGGAAATTAGCATGGAGATTCCTAAAAAATCTAGGACTGGAGGCCCCATTCAAGGCAGCTATCCTCTTCCTGAGTTTTTCCAGAAGAACTGAAAACCTCATACCACAGTGATATATGTGCAACCACATTTATAGCAGCACAATTTATCATAACTAAGTCCTGCAAACAATGCAGATGCCCATCAGCTGAAGAATGGATAAAGAAGATGTATTTCTACACAATAGAGTATTATTCAGTTATAAAACAGGATAAATTTTAGTCTTTTGTTGGTAGATGGATACAACTAGACAACATATTCTCTCTTTCTTTTTGTGGAACCAGGGATTGAACTCAGATCCTTGCACTTGCTAGGCAAGCACTTCTTCTGCCAAACTGTCTTGGCAGCCCCTAGACAACATACTTTTAAATGAAATAAGTCAGATCCACACATGCAAATGTTGTATTATCTCCTTAGTGTGAGAACCTGAAAAAGAAAAATGGAGTCTGAAAGGCATAACAGGTAATGGGAAAGAAATGAACTTATTCAAAAAGAGAGTTATTGAGTTGAGAAGGATAGGAGAGGAAGTGGAAGAAAGAGATTTATCTATGTATGTAAGCAGGATGGTTTGGACAACAGCGCTGTGCATTTCTGTTGGTCTGCGGAAAGGAGCAGATAGTACTTCATTTATCTCCTTTTTTCAATTGTTTGTGCTTTTTTTAAAAAATGTATAATTTCTTACACATTTCTTTCTGTTTTTCTTTCATAATTTTACATGCATATGTCTGGTTATATGAATAACTGATTGGAGGGCCAGTGGTATAGCTCAGAGGACTAAGCACTTGCTTAGGGAAGTGCAGGGGCCAGGGTTTGATTCCTGGGCCAGCCTGCCACACTGGTCCCACTCTTGGGTGTGCTGAGCTGGTGATGGAGTCTGGACGTGGTGGTGCACATCTGTAATCCTAGCACTTGGAAGGCAGAAAACAGGAGGATCACTATGAGGCGGAGCTGCATAGTGAGACCTTGCACACACACACACACACACACACACACACACACGCAATACTACTACTACTAATAATAATAATTGGTTGGAAGACAACTCTATTATAATAAATACTGTGAAATTCATACTACTTTGTTAAGTGTAATTCTGTATCACTTCCATTTTTTTCTGTTTTAATTCTAATTTGTACTCTTTTTAAAATTTTTTATTTTTTTTTCTTGTTTTAGAACCTTTGTTTGTTTATTCACTCATTTTTATGGCCGGCTCAGCCCACCCCGAGGGCAGGGCTGGCGCAGCATGTGGTGCCGGGGATCGAACCACGGTCCCTGAAGCCACCCAAGCTTTCCCAAGCAAGGGCTTTAGACCACTGAGCCATCCTGCTGGGCCCCTCTAATTTGTACTCTTTAAAAAAAATAAAATAAATAAATTCCTTTTTTTATGTATTTGGTACAGGGTCTCACTATGAAGATTGGATCCATAAAGATCCTCCTGTTTTCAGCCTCCCCAGCCATGGGATTACAGGCATGCCCCACCATGGCCAGACTCAGTCACTGGCTCAGCATGCCCTGGGGGCAGGACCAGAGCAGCATACAGGGCTGGGGATGGAGCCCTGGTCCCCATGCTTGCCAAAGCAGGCACTTAGTCTGCTGAGCTATCTTGCCAGCCCTAAATTTCTTTACATTTAGGATTTGTTTTAAAAACTGTCTTTTTGGGGCTGGCAAGATAGCTCAGCAGACTAAACGCATACTTAGGCAAGTGCAGGGAATGGAGTTCAATCCCTGGCACTGCATGCAACACCAGCTCCCTCCCTGGGCACACTGAGACAGCCATTGAGACTGGGCATAGTGGTGCACTTCTTGTAATCCCAGAACTGGGAGGCTGAAAGAGAAGGATCACTATGAGTCCAAGCTATGTAGTGAGACATTGTAACAAATGCACTTTAAAAAGTAGTTTTAAAATATGAATAAATAAAAACTGTCTTCAGGGGCTGGAGATTTATTTATTTATTCATTTTTGTCCACAAAAACAATTCATTAAGCCAAGAAATGATCACTCCTTTGTTGCTTCTCCCAACTCCTTCAAAAGGACGGGACAGGTAAAGGGAGAAACCTGGAATGAATATAACCCCTGTATCCCTAAAATGAGAAGATTTGAGGGAGGAAGGCCTGTGCCCACAGCTTACCAGAGGTGCAGGGTGTGGGAGCCTTAAACTGGGATGGCTGGTAAAGAGAAAGAGGAGCTGGGGGGCTGGGGAGACAGCTCTGTGGCACAAGTGGCTGCCTGGCAAGTACAAGGTTGTGAGTTCAAACCCTGGTCCCACACTGTTGAGTGGCTGAGGAAAATAAGAGAGGCTGAGGCTAAGGAGCCAAAGGAGGTAGGGAGCATGGGGCTGGAGCCCAGGAGTGGAGTCCATTCTGAGGCCAGATGGTCCCTTGGCTCCCCTTCCTTATCACCCTCTTGCCCCTGAATATTTTCTTCATCTCCAGGACCATGGTGAACAGGCTGCTTGCAGATAGGGCAAGTCTTCTGAGTCTGAGTGAGCCAGGGGTTCCCACAGTGGCTGTAGTCCAAAGCTTGTCCCCATCCTCATACTCATCTGGGCAGATGGCACGACATCATATTGGTCTCCATTCTAATAATCACGAGTAGGAATGTTTCAGTTGCTCTTTGGTAAGTTGGCTCCGCTGGAGCCACTTCTGGCACCCTCCTCTCTTTGGGTGTCATCTCCACGGCACCTTCAAGCCTCCTGCACCTACAGATTTAGCTAAGTGTGCAGCATCTGCCTGACAAGTTCAAGGTTCTGAATTTTGTTCCCTGAGCCTGCAAAAGCAAAAAGCCAAAAATAAATAAATAAATATTTTTTAAAAATCACAAACTGCTCCCTTTTGAGTTTTCTTGAAGACTTATCCCAATTCCATACAGTATCACATGAAAAAGCAGATTTGCGAGTCTTCAGGGAGGTGGAAAGTGAGTTACAGATGAGTCAAGGACTGATGATAACGATGACCTTTACCTTTGAGCCAAAGATCTTGCCAGAGACCTTGCGACAGTGAAATGAAACAAGGGGTGACTGATACAAACACAGGGAATGAAGGCCTTCATTCAGATGGCAAAGAAAACAGCAAGTACATATTTGGCTAGTCAAAATGTAGCAAAATAGTTGCATATGTCTGAATGATTCAGTGCTAGAAGTAGATCTGAAAATAATGAGGATCCTGACGGGGGTGAAACCTTATTGGACAGAACTCCAGTGCTGCAACCGAGTGTTGGAAAGTGGAGCAGATGATACGCTAGAAGATATTGTGAACAGCACAAATAGTACAAGTAAACATTTTGCATGTCCCAATAGCTATACTTGACAATATGTTCATTACAACACCTCACTGTCTGAGTTGAAAATATCCATAGGTCTGCTGTACTTCGCAGGCTTCTCTCTCTCTCTCTCTCTCTCTCTCTCTCTCTCTCTCTCATTTTTATATAAATTTATTTTTTTATATAAATTTAGAAATCAAACCATATGCAACATTTTAGCAGGACAATCCTACGACATTTTGTGACATACTCACATTTTCATCTTGACATGACATAACCCTCTTAGCCAATCTCCTCTAATACATAAGAATTTTTCACCTAACTAATTATCCTTCTCTCCCCGCCCCACTCTTTTTTGGATAGGAATTTGAAAGAAAGTCTTAGCACAATAATCAATCTTTGTTTAACATTTTATTTTATTTTTTTGCTGGATGGGGGTTCAAACTCATGACCTTGCACTTGCCAGGCAGGCACTAGTGCCAAGGAGCTATCTCTCCAGCCCCCTGTTTAGCATTTTAGAAGACCTGCACACTTAGAATAATGGATACACTTAAAGACACCATAAGATTAACAATGTACAAACCAGGCTGGGCATGGTGGCTTATGCCTGTAATCCCAGTACTCGGGAGGCTGAGGCAGGAGGATCACTGCAAGTTCGAGACCAGCCTGGGCTACAAAAGTGAGTTCAAAGCCAGCCTAAACTGCATAGTGAGACCCTGTCTCAAAAAGACAAAAACAAAAACAAAACAAAACAAAAAAATAATGTACAAACTTTTCTTAATTTAGTTGAATACCAAAACCATTTTTAAAGAGAAAACCCAATTGTGATTTTTCTGAAAGACTTTTTTAAGATTTGAAATTTCTGAATTTAGTTGAAATTATAGCACATTTCTGAAAAAAGAACCTTTTGCACAAGAAATGAGTAAAATCATGCCAAGATACACAAAAATGAAATTATCCAAAACTAATTGTAAAGAAAAACAATTAGAAGCACGGAAGAACAAAATTAAATAATATCTTATTCCCCATTGGGAGGAAAAAAAGAGTAAGTGTGTAAGAAACCAGACTAATTAATTCAAAGAACTGAAAGAGAGAGAGAAAAAAAAAGAGACCTATTTGTGTGTTAGACAAGGAAGAAGTAATATGAAGTCAATGGAAAATGGAATAGAAGAAAATATCATACCATGTCTTACAAGGAGAATGTAAGTGGAAGATACAGTATATAAACTTTTTTGTGTGTATAGTTTTAGGGAGGGGTCTACAAGGTGTTCAGGGTCTCAGTATTAGACTGGACTCGTACTGATCCACCTGTTTACAGGTGGATTACAAGCTTGAATCACCACACCCAGTCTCAATTGCCATCTCAGCAAGTCCTGGGGGCGGGGCTGACATGGCAGGCCCAGAGATTGAACCCCCACCCCCACCCCTGCACCTGCTTGCAGGTGTATAATCTAAATTAGATTTATTTATTTATTTATTTATTTATTTATTTATTTAATTTCAGTCCCTGATACCACATGCCATGCAGGAGCTGAGCTGGCCATCGAAACAGAGCATGATGGTACACGTCTATAATCCTAGCACTCAGGAGGCTGAGGCAGGAGGATTGATGTGAGTTCAAGATCAGCCTGGACTACAAAGCGAGCTCAAGTCCAGCCCAAACTGCATAGTGAGCTGATGTAGATCCTCTTGCCTGATCCTCCTGAGTGTTGGCATTACAGGTGAGCATCACCACACCTGGCATAAAAAATATTTTAGGGCTAGGGAGATAGCTTAGCAGCCTAAATGCATGCTTAGTTAGTGCAAGGTCCTGGGTTCGATTCCTAGTACCAAAACAAAAGTTGATTAAAAAAAAAATTAAGGGGAGGTGGAGTGGCAACTGGTTTCAGAGAAGCCAAAGAAAGAAAGGTATGTTGAGTTACAAGTAGTTAATAATGGGACTGTCCTGGTTGATACATGGTGTCAACTTGAGAAGTTTAGAAGTTTAATTGACTCCAGAGAGAGCCAGGATTCTTAGTTTGTAAACACCTTCATCTTCTGCAAGAGGAGGGCATGGAGTGTGAGTTCCACATCCCAGCCCCAGGGGTAGCTTGTTTACCATATAGGAGGGGAGAGAGGCTGGCTAGAAGCCTCAGCTGCTGTCCTTCCCTCTGCTCTGTGCTGTTTTTTGCTACCATGAACTGCTGCTTTCTGCCATGTGCCACTCTGCCTGGGAGCCAGCCAAGTATAGATTGAAACCTCCATGACCTGTGAGCTAAATGAACATTTTCTTCCTTAATTTGGGGTATTTTGTCCCCACAAGGAGTGAAAATCAACTGAGACAGGGACAAATAGAGTCTCAAGATGTATTTGTATATAGAAGTGTTATTTACATGCTTGATCCCTGTATTTATTCTTCTTTTTTGGATTTTGGGTACAAGGAGTTTTGCAACCACAAAAGACTGGGCTCAGAACATTATTTTAAAATTAAGTCCCAAGCTTGAGCTGGACGAGGAGGGTGGAGCAATAGTGCCACCAATCCAGCTTGAACCCTCTAAGGTTGATCAACCTAGTGAGAGAGGAGTGATGGGGGAATCCATGGAGAGTTTTCCATATGTTTACCCTGTTTCTAAAGTTTAAGTTCCTGGGCTGGGGATATAGCTCAACAGCATAAGCACCTGCCTGGCAAAGGCAAGTTCCTGAGTTCAAAACCCAGTCCCACGAAAGCTCCTAATGATCCAGGACAACTATACATCTTTGGATTTGTGCAGCTTTTAACAGCTCACATGTGCAAGAGGCTGCCTTTACAGAAGCTGTCACTCAGTTTATTCAGTCAAGGCCTAGAGGGCAGAGAAAAGGCAAGGCTGCTTGTTTCCCTTATGGGAACGAGGAACATTTTACTGAAACAGCTCTGTTGCACCTGTAAAGGCAGCACAGCCATCTAAACCTGATGAAGAAGCCCCACCCATTCTGAGAATCTTCCACTGGGGCATGCCTTGGCCTCATCAAACAATAGGGGTGCAGACTGGATGTCCGGAGGGCCCCTGGCTCCCATCCTAATCGGACTCAGCTGGGATTTCCCAACCACCTGCTCGTCTGGGGGCCTGCTCCAGCCATGGGTGTCTGCGGGCACTGCCCACTACAGGCCTGCATGCTCAGAACCGAACAGGAAGGATATGGCCACAGCATGCCCTGGCTGTCAACTCAGCATGTGCCATCGCATGGTTCTGGCATGAGAAGTTCAGTCAGCCCAAACAGCGCCTATGCTTGGAATCTGGGACATCCAGCCGCTGGGCAGGAGCCCGGTGACGTCCTGTGCCTGCGGCCAAGTGGCTGAGACAATGGCTGTGGATTCCCTTCATCCAGCAAACTGAGTAACATAAAAACATTTTGTGTGCCTCTGCCCAGGAGCCTACTTGCCAATTGACCATGCCTATCGCACCAGCAGGAGGACGTGGCTACAGAGGCAGTAACTGCTGCTTTGATGCGGAAGTAGGAGCTGGGGCAATGGACCCTAAAAGTAAAGAAGGACACTGGAGCCCCTGCTCCAGCCCTGAGGCAGTAAAATAAAAGCTGAAGCCAGAGCCTGCAAAGAGTTCTCCAGGTTTTGCCTGGTGTCACTGATTTGAACTATACAAAAAATTCAGCTGCTCAAAACATTACTTATGGCTGGGGAGATAGCTCAGTAGGACAAGTGCTTGCCTGGCAAGTGCAAGATCCTAAATTCAATCCCTGGTACTGTAAAGGAAAAAAAACTACTTAAGTTCCCTAGATTCTTATATCATTAAATTGGTCATTCTTCCCTTGGTAAACATTGGAAAATTCACAATAAGGAAAGGAGATCCAAGGGCTTTGGATCTTCTGACACCTATTGGACTCCACAGATTAAACAAAACCACCCTGAGATGAAATTGCCTATGGAAGGAAAAATGTTTGAAGATCTTTCAGAAACACAGATGTGGATGTTTCAGTTATGGCCCAGCGCCACTGGCTTACAGCATGGCTCTGGATGTGGCCACTACAGACCCACAGGCAACGTTTCTCACCCTAGCAGAAGTGTTAAGGTGCCAACCTAGAAGGGTGCAAGCTATGACAACTTCTGCTCGTTTCGGTCACCTCATCCAACAAAGACAAGAAAAGGTGCTATAAGGAGCTACTGCTTATTACAGCCACTTCCTAAGGAGCATCCATGTAAAGGAGTGGTTTTATTCTCCTAATATAATGGCTCTGGCCAGCAGCTAAGTGGAAGAGTCCCTCTCACGTCAACCTAATCATGCAATTGGAATCCATCTTGTGGAATAGATACACATTTATGTCCTGGAGTTTTTAGGGGAAATTAATCCAGCTAGTCAAGCTCATATGAATTTTGAAAGTATATCCCAAGAGTCTCTGTACATCTACTCTTGGACATCACACTGATCTTTTCAAGAGGGATCTTAAAAATATACTGGTAACTGATTTCGTTGAAAATATACAGAGTGCCAGGCGTGGTGGCGCATGCCTGTAATCCTAGCACTCGGGAGGCTGAGTCAGGAGGATTGGTGCGAGTTCGAGACCAGCCTGGGCTACAAAAATGAGCTCAGGACCAGCCTCAACTGCATAGCGAACCCTGTCTCAAAAAGACAAAAAAAAAAAAAAAAAAAAAAAAAAAAAAAAAAAAAAAAAAAAAAAAAAAAAAAAAAAAAAAAAAAAAAAAAAAAAAAAAAAAAAAAAAAAAAAAAAAAAAAAAAAAAAAAAAATATATATATATATATATATATATATATATATAGAAAGTGGAAATTCCAACAAAGACTGCTAGTTTGCAACAGGATTCAGAAATTACAGAAAGCAGCTACATTGTCTTGATATTTGCTGATGACATGGCCTGTAATCCTAGAAACTAAAAACCAGCTACTAGGGGCCAGGGAGATAGCTCCGTGACACAAGTCCCTGCCTGGCAAGTGCAAGGTCATGAGTTTGAACCCCAGTCCTACCAAAAAAGAAAAAAAAAAAAAAGGGGGGGGGCAACCCAGAGAGGATATGCAAAAGAAGGTAAAAGAAGGTAAAATCTTCTTATGTATTAGATAGAGATAACTGTTAGAAGGGTTATGTTATGTCAAACTGAAAGTTTTTTCTTTTTCAGAACCTAGGCTGGAACTCAGGACCTTGCACTTGCCAGGCAGGCACCTGTGCTCCTGAGCTATCACCCCAGCCCCAAAATGAAAATTTAAATATGTTACAAAATGTCATCATAACCATGATGATGGCACTTGGGAAGCTGAAGCAGGAGGATTGGTGCGAGTTCAAGAACAGCCAGGGCTACAAAAGTGAGCTCAAGGCCAGCCTGAACTGCATAGTGAGACCCTGTCTCAAAAAGACAAAAAAAAAAAAAAAAAAAAAAAGCAATATCACAGTAATACATTAGTTGTAAAGGGTTCAAATCACCAGCAATTTTTGACAATTGCCAGCTAGACTGGTAACTGACCATTCTGATGGATGACTGATTGAACTGTCTTCTCCAAACACAGCTTCTCCAACCAGAATAGAGATGTTGGGAGCGGCTCAAGCTAAAAATTGATCACACATGCAAGTCAAAGCTGGTGTGAGAATACTAGGCGCTCCTCAAAGCAGGTAAGCAAGGTGTTTCAGTTTGTTAACTGATTGCCGGGTGGAGAGCTTGAGATGGACATCAATGTTTCAAGGGTAGAAATAAGGAAATACTCGACATTCTTAAGCAGTCCTCCTCCACTCAGGAGACAGAAAGGACCTCCACCTGACTCCAGCTCTTGTCTGTTGTCTATCTTTTTCTCACTCATATCGCTGATTTTCTTTTGTGGAGGACCACCTGAGCAGCTGTCCTTGAAAAAAGAGCAACCATCTCCATTTTGACTGAGCTTGACCCTATTTCCTCATATTAAAATGTACAGAGCTGGATAAGACTTCTCTTTATCCTTTCAATTGGCCTTAAGCAGTGTGTATCGGTCTAGCCAAGGCGCTGGTGATAATTTTTAAAGATGGCACATGTGTTTCCCTGGTAATACACACCTGCTGCTCTACAATATGAGCCAGGTTGAGACAGCACGAAGAGCCAATGCTCCATGCTGTCAGCTGGGATCAAGACTCGAGATAAGAGGCTATGACTTCCTAGAACTTGAAAGATTACACATCAGAGCCAAAGCACTAGACCCCCAAAATATTAGATACTATCTCAATAGCATAATACAAATTACTTCTTTTGCATATCCTCTCTGAATATGGCAGAGGTGAAGGCAGGCCTTCTACCTAGCCCAGATCACAGTGCTCACCTTCTTCCCACGATTCCCTTTCAAAGGCTACTCCACCTTCTCCAATGAATGAAACCCAAGTACCGCCCTGGGTTGCCCTCTTTGTCCCAGAAGCCATTTTCATGGTTGGACCTAGGGCCCCTTGGATATATATATATGTATATATATATATATATATATATATATATATATATATATATATATACATATATATATATGTATATATTTGTATATATGTCTTAGTGTCTTTGTTATTACTGAAGGTTGTGTTGAGAGTGGTAGGTTGGAATAAACTTGGTAGAATTCCAATAACAGATTTTTAGGATTGTAAGTTTAGACTTCTTGGGCTGAGGCAAGAACCAGGAAGGGACTCCGACATCCTTCTGACCACAGAGATCCCAAACAAGTTGCAAAAGGCTTGAGGTTTGTAGAATAACACACTGACAAAATATGGCTTCCTTCACAATTGCCTGATTTGATGACAAAACACCTGCCAAGGGAAAAAAAACAAAACAAAACAACTTGATAATCGGGCTTACTCACCACCTAAATGTATGACTACTGACAAAGAACTTGTAGCATTTCATGGTTGTTGTAGCTTTAGGCCATATTTGCCAAATAAGCTTTCAAAATACAGTATAGAAATATATGTCCTGGTAGCTGTAAAGACATATTATACTTTCAACTTGGAAATGTATCCTGATGTAATGATGTTTTGAACAGTCTTAATGCTCTTATCTCCCAAGCTAATGGGAATATGACAGTCAACAGTTGGTTTGCCAGTTGCCACCACTGATGTTGCATTTGCTGAAAAAGCACCAGTTGACCAGTATCAGAACTGTACACAAGAACAAACTAGAAATTCTCCAGAATATATTCCAAGTTCAAAATAAAGAAGTCAGAGAGACAACATTGGCCTCATAGCTGGCAAGGAAAAACAAGGTGGTACTGCTACTGTCAGTATTACACTACAATGGCAGGACTGACAGACAGCCTCAACAGAAGAAAAGCCAGAGGTGGCAACTCCTTACAGCAAAACCAGAGGCAGAGTAGATGTTGTTCGCTTATGCAGCAACTATGATGTCACTAAAATACAACACATTGCATTTTACTCAGTCTAAGCATGTTTAGCATAAATAGCTTGATCGTTTACAAAGAAAACAAGTAGTGTAAAATACCATGGAGGAATTTTCTTAAAAGGATTGGCACTGGAACTGACAAAAGATCAAATATAACAGAAGAAGAACAAAATGATCTTCCCAAGGAGTGAGGCAAAATAATTCTAGAAAAGACTGGTAAGCAGACAGGTGAACAGGCAGGTGCAATATCACAAAGACCTCTAGGACACAAGGAAAATGAAAGTAATGTCTTCCCCAGCAAGTAAACAGTTGGCATTGAAAACGTGTATTCTAAACAAATGGATGTGTATTCTAAACACTTATTACATAATAAAAATTTAATATTTTATTCTTGTTGATATTTTAAGTACACATCATTTGTTAAAACTCATAAAATTAAAATTAATAATCAATAGAAATACTTCTAAAAATAAATAGTGGCCATTATATGCCCCCATTCATCTTTCAAAAAATGGTGCCTCCAGCACTCGGGATGCTGAGGCAGGAGGATCGGTGCGAGTTCGAGACCAGCCTGGGCTACAAAAGTGAGCTCAGGACCAGCCTCAACTGCATAGCGAGACCCTGTCTCAAAAAGACAAAAAAAAAAAAAAAATGGTGCCATAAAAAAAAAAAATGAAATCAAATGCTCCCCCTGCTGGACAACAACTCAATCGTGGGCTGAACCTGCTGTGTCAGACTTTTGAGCCAAGGTCCAAGGCACAGAGAAGTGGTTGGTTGCCCTTTAAAAGGCGGTAACTACAGTAACCTTGGGGTTACCATGGAGACAGGTGGACACAGAGGACCCGCGGCAGACAGCATGTCCTCCACAGTTCACTTCACAGGTGGGAAGAAGGCTCTCAGGGTGGACAGGGGGTGTGAGTTCTTCTTCCCTTTAATCCCTGGGGATGGTCTTGGTGGATTCGGCTGCAGGGACAAAGGCCAGAACCTTCTCCTGGCCCTGCCCCTTCTGCCTTTACCTTCTGCTTCTGTAGGGCTCGCAGCCAAGGAGCACCGGCCCTCAAGCCAGGAGCAGCCCCCACGGCCAGAGGCCAATGCTGAAGCTATCAACTTCCTCAACTCCCTGAGTGAGCCACACAGCAGAGGAGGGAGGGTCATAAATCCCAGGAGGGAACAAAAGGTCCAGATGGCCCATCTCAGCTCCATGATCCCCGTACAGAGAGAAGGCGCAGATGTATTGTTGCTCTTCTTCCTGGGATGTCCATTGGACTTGGGAAAGAGGGTTCTTCATCCCACTGCTCTTGCTGATGCCAGGGAACAGAGGCTGGCTACCAGAAGTGCATGGGGTACTGAACCCAGAGCAGAGGCTTACCTGTCCCCAACCCAACCAGAGCTGCAGGAGCTGCAAATGCTGTTTTTCTCGGAAACGCTGGTCATGGTCTGTGGCACGGGGGAGCCTCAGGGAGAGCTGACCATCGAGGTGAAGAGCGGGAAGTACAAGGACCAGCAGGGTCTCATGTCCCACTGTCTCTTCGTCCACGCTGCGAGCCGTAGCATCTTGGATAAAACCATTTGTGGAAACTCCGTCCTAGGTAGAATGTGGGCTTCTTGCTGCCTGTCACTCTCCATCCCTTCCATTCCCAGAGTCTCTGTTCCCAAGATCCCACCCTCCGACTTGCCTGGGACAAGATAGAGGAGGGAGATGGCAGGAGGGTCACTCACAGGCACAGATCTGGTGATGCTAGCCTTTGCCTCCCACACCTCAGGCTACCTCTCGTGGGAACTGCAGCCCTTAGAACAACACAGTCATGAGTTCATCAAGGTACCTCCTAGGGTCCCCAACCCTTGTTCCTGAGTCATGGTGAGAGATCAAAAATCCTGTACAGGATGGAGGGAGGGGCCCCAGTGCAACAGCACGCCTATGGTCTCCTGTCGCCCTGCCATCCCACCACTTTCAACTCAAGAACCCATTCATCTAGGACACTGAGGTCAGCAGCAATTGCTACTACCGATGCTCTACCACAGTCAGAGCCCGAGCCTCCCCCAGTCCCAGCCTGGTGTCTCCCTGGGGGCCTTGTTGCTGAGCCTTCCCAGAGTCTAGTGGCCCTGCGAGGGCCCGTCTCCTTTCACTCTGCATCCCTTGCCCCCAGCCCCAGCCTCTTCACTAACTTCTGGAACATGACCTTGATCTGTACCTGAGAACCTTCCCAAAGTCCATGCCCACCTTTTAATCCTGTGGCCTGAGAGATATTCAACTTTAGCTTCAAACTATGCCATTGTATGGCCAAGCTTTATAGTATATGGAAGGCTGCCTTGGTTTGTTGCTGTCCTTTATTTTTTTTTTATTTTTTTTTTTTTTTTTGTCTTTTTGAGGCAGGGTCTCGCTATGCAGTTCAGGCTGGCCTTGAGCTCACTTTTGTAGCCCAGGCTGGTCTCGAACTCGCACCGATCCTCCTGTCTCAGCCTCCCGAGTGCTGGGATTACAGGCATGCGCCACCACGCCCGGCTGTCCTTTAAATCACAGTCTTCAAAGCTCAGGACTAGGGATGGCATTTTCCTGGCATGCTCAAGGCCTTGGCTTAGATCCCCAGCACTGTAAAAACAAAACAAAACAAAACAAAAACTTTAAACCTCCAAGGAGCCCATAACTCTCCCTTGCATGCTCTGGCCCTTAGTACCCCATCCTCCCCATGGAGCGGAAGATGAGTCTACTGAGGAAGGATGACCAGCTGACTATGACCAGAAGTGTCAGGGAGGGTGAGGTAAGGACAATGGCCAGGTGGGAACTGTTGCCACATCCTCCTCTGAAGCACAAGCAGGACCAGGTTGGGTGAGACTGAGGCCAGGAGCCTGGACTAGGACTCCCTAAAGGACCATCTGCACCCCCTACCCCCATCCAGCTTGCCCATTCCCCACTTCCGGCTTGAGACCCTTCACCCAGATCTTTTCTGAATAGGCAGTGAAGACCAGCAAGACTTCCTTCCCCTGGAACTCAAATGAGGGCTTCATCTCCGAGACTGCCAACCTGGTGCTATTGCGAGTGATGGCCTGGCGGCAGATGGTGCCCAGCAATGCCCGTTTCCTGGCCCTGGACACTGAGGGCAAACTCTGCTATTCTACCTATGTAGGAGATCTCCCCGGGGAAGGGGATTAGTCCTGGGTGCCAACTAGAAGGGAAATGATGGGTGCTGAGATGGGAGAGAAGACAGCTGTGGAATAGAAAGGGAGTCAGGATGGGGTGGGAATGAGGAGAAACCAGGGCTACATAGGACAGGAGAAACCAAGACGTTAATCTGTCAGATCAATGAGGGGCAGGTGGAATGAATGGGGACCACTGGGTGAAGCAACCCTTTGTGTAAGAGTTAGTCTGTGAAAAACAAAGGGAAGGGCTGCTTTGAAAGAGCCATCATAGCCGGGCGTGGTGGCGCACGCCTATAATCCCAGTACTTGGGAGGCTGAGGCAGGAGGATCAGTGCGAGTTCGAGACCAGCCTGGGCTACAAAAGTGAGCTTAAGGCCAGCCTCAACTGCATAGTGAGACCCTGTCTCAAAAAGACAAAAAAAAAAAATGAAAGAGCCATCATGCGGCATCACCCATGCTAGTGCTTTGCCACTTAGATGTACCCAGGCCCTTTTATGTTTGTTTGTTTGAGATAGGATCTTGCTGTGTGGTTCAGGTTGGTCTTGAGCTCGCTATGTAGCACAGTCTGGCCTTAAACTCCCTCCAATACACCTACTTCAGCCTCCCAAGTGCTGGGATAACAGACGTTTGCCACCATACCCTAGCTCAGTTTTTGTCTTTCTTTGGCCAACTTTGTAAATTACCTTCTAGTCTTGTCCATTGAAAACACAGCCAACGGCAATGTGGTGGACACAGACAAGCACACGCCATTTCTCTATTCTCTTAGAAATATTTGTTTAGTGTTAGGTCTTTTTTTCTCTCTCTCCATTATTTCTCCATTTAATTGGGATATCAGTGGTGCAGGTCTGAGACCACCACAAACCTCGGTCCAGTCTCACCCTTCAAAGCTTTGCTACCTCCCCCAACTAGTCCTAATAATCTGTACCCCCACTAACTCTCTCCACACTGACCCTCATCCTTTTAAGAGAATCTAGAATCTACTGGGCACTGAGATACCATAGGGAGGGGATGGACAGCACAAACTGGATCTGGCTGGGTGAGAGGGGTCTCAGCTTAGTTTTGGGGTGTGACTCAATTTGGGGCACCTATGGGTCTGGCCAGCCAAGAGCTGCTTATCACTGGTAAGTAACAAATGAAGATATGAGCAAGAGGAGGAGGAAGAAGAGAAGGCAGTGGAGGTGGGGAAGAGGAGAGGACAAGAGGGAGGGAGAAAGGTCCAGAATGAAGTGGGGGAGACCTTGGTGACCCCCCCCCCGCCTCAGCACCCTCCCTTCATTTGGTGGCTGCAGCAAGCTCTGGGCTTCCAGACAATCCAGGTGGGCCACCAGCAGGCCCAGGTCTTCAGCGTGGAGCAGACCGTGCACTCAGAGGAGGGCATCCCCATGTCCTGTCAGTTCTACCTTCTCTCGGATGGGTGAGCCACTGTGTGTGTTGGGTGGTGACACTCGGGACTGCATCAGCTTTCTAGTGTTGTGACAGAGTACCTGAAAACAAAAAAAAAAAAAAAAGGAAAGAGTACCTAAGAACATCAGTGTGAAGGAGAGAAGCATTATTTTGGCTCCTGTTGGTGGCTTTGGTACTGGGAACCATACTCAGGACTTGTCTGAGAACCGAACTCTGCACTTGCCAGGCAGGCACTTCTGTTGCTGAGCTGTCTCCCCAGGCCTGTCTTGGCTTATGGTTTCAGAGGTTTGCATACATTGTCATCAGGCTCCACTGCTGTTAGGCCATGGCGGAGGGGAGGCATCCTGGCACTAGGGCATGGTAGAAAAAAGAGCAGGCTTCATGGCAGCTCGGAAACAGAAAAGAGCCTAAAAAAGAAGGGATGAAGGACCAGATATACCTTAAATGGCATCTCCCCTTGACCCACTTTTGCATCTAGACCCCGCCATCTACCAGCCCATTCACCAGTGAACTCACTAACAGGGTTGTCCATCCTTGAAGTTAGGTTAGCATGCTCAGGATCAAGCCCTCAATACATGAACATTTTGGGCACCAAGATATTTATGTTTAAACCATAACAGGGACCAAGGGGACACTGTGATGTCCAAATATAGGAGTCCACCGATGGGGAAGGGGCATAGCACAAAGGGGAGGCTGGCTACTCTGTGGATACCACACAAGTCTGAGATCTAGGTGTCCCCGACTTTACTCATTTCTTTCACTTCTTCTTCAGTAACTGGCTCCTTAAGAGCCTTCTATAGCTTACCAGGCAACCCTGCCGGGCTAAAGAAGGAAGTATATGCCAACCGCACAAAGCCTGGGGTACAGGAAAAGCAACACCCAGGCTAGAGAAGTGTTGAAAATACCAGGTTTCCAATGGCTGGACCCTTGAGCTGGCCAATGTGCTGGGGCAGTGCCCTGGCACCCTGCCAAGCTGTCAGCAGCCCTGTACTGGCACCAAACCTGGAGAAATGCTAGTGTGGGAGGAGAACCTATTTCTTGACATTTCAGAAGAGGTAGAGATATCAACCAAGACACTGCACTGGAGGGCAAAGTAAGGAGAATGTTGTTGACCTTTTTCAGTGCACAGCTTAGTATATTTCTACTTATTTGAGTGTCTCGCACACAGGAGACCCTGTGATTTTTTGCTAAGTTTACATCTGAGGGTGTCAGCACTTTTTTTATTTACTCGTTTATTTTTTAAAGCAGGGGCTTGATGCTTGCCAAGCCCTGGGTCATTATCTGGAATATGGCCCCGGGAATTCAAAAGAACAGAAGAGGCGTCCAGGACATCCCTGAGGGGGGCGCTGTGGTGTCTTAGCTGCTAACCTGGATGCTTAAGTAATAGCAATGTAATCTGCTTGCTCAGAGTTGAGTGTTGGAAGTTCAAGGTCAGAGTCAGCAGAGTTGACCTGAGCTGCTTCTCTTCCTCAGGCAGGACGTGGCCTTCTATGTGCGCGAGGATAGAGAGTGCTCTGGGCGCCTCTTCCTCCTCTTATAAGGATGCCAACCCCACCTGATTAGGACCCCCCTTTGTACCTCATTGAACCTAAGTTCCCTCCTTAAAGGCCTGGCTCCACGACCGGGGCCTGGAGTTTGGCACCGTCCCTAACGGGAGGCAGAGAAAGGCTCACTCTGCCCTCGTCGGTATTGTTCTCCAGGCACCTGGCGAAGAGGGTGCAGGTGGGCTCCCCGGGGTGCTTCGTCCTCACCAAGATGCCCATCCTAAGAGAGGAGGGTGAGTGCAGTCCAGTGCTGGGGCAGCTGAAGGGAGGTGAGGAGGCAAGGGGCCCCCGGCCCTGGATTTTTAACAACTCGGATGTGCTGTGGACCGACCCCCAGGACCTAGGAGGAGATCTGGGGGTCGTCCGCCAGCCCTGATTGGTAGGCAGACCTGGTAGACCTCTTGTTAGGAGCCCTTCCGGGGGCTCAGACCAGGCGAGCAGAATCCTCAGAATTGACCCAGTCCGTGCCTACCGACTGGGCATCTGGGACCTCCGTGCGGAGGCAGGTGTTGGGGTGCAGAGCATCGGTAGCCTTCCTCCTTCCCCACACAGATGAGGTTGAGCCTCTGCCCGTGTTCCACAAGAAGCCCCTGGTGTGGGAGGAGGACATGGAACTCTACTCCAAGTTCCTGGACCGGAAGGTAGGGGGACTGAGGCCAGCCAGGGGTCCCCATTTCCTCCTCCTCCATCTCTGTGCCTGACTGACTGCGAGGCATACCAGGGGAACCGGTGCCGGTAGCGAGGGTGGGGCTCCGAGTCCCATCCCCAGGGCTGGCTCAGGACTGGCCGGTACCCCCCAAGGAGCAGCTCCGACTTGGACACGCCAGCTACCTGCGGCAGCACCCCGACGCCCAGGCTCTCATCTCCGACTTCCTGCTCTTCTTGCTGGTGCGCCAGCCCCAGGACGCGGTCACCTTCGCCGCGGAGTTCTTCGCCTTCTCCAACTGCTCGCCCTTCCCTGTCTTGCGTTCCTCCCATCCTCCCAGCCCTTTCCGCTCGCTGGACACCAAGGATTGTGCCATCTCAGTGGAGGAGGAGGAGGAGGAGGAGGA
>PVJA010034742.1:0-22328 GCA_004027025.1 Myocastor coypus | reverse complement strand
GGCTGGGACAGGAAGTTAGTCTCGGGAACGCAGAGGCGGGGCAGAGGGGCGCAGGGGCTTACCCGCAGCGGGTGCGCAGGCTCAGCTCCCAGCGGTGGGGTTTCTAATTTTTCTCTTACTTTGTAGTGTGAAGGGTGTTTTAAATATAAGCACTAAGTATATCCAAAAGAATGATTCAGAAATCTGTTAGATTTGTTTTTTGGTAAATTTCCATCATTGAAGTTATGTGAGTAACTGAGTAACAGTAACTCCATTGAACACCTGTTAAAGGATGGTATTCATTATGACATTCATTAAAGAATTATAGGCCAACTGTTAGGGTCTAGGTGTCTCCCCAGAGTCTCGTGTGCTCAGTGGGGCTTTTTCAGAGGTGGCTGGTTCTAAAGCGTATGATGCAGGTATGAAGGGTGTGGGATTGCTGGGTCAGTGCACTGCTTGGTTCTACCCCACCCTAACCTTGATAGCCTGGATACTATATAAGGGGTAGAAAGAGTTTACCTTGTCCTTTGTTGTTTTGCGACCTCCTGCCCACCATGAACTATTTCTCCTCTGCAGTGACATGGGAGGGTGGCATTGCAGCCAGTTATGGGGCTGAAATCTCTACAAACTGTAAATTAAATCTTTCCCCCTTTTACTTCGGGCCTAGCATATTTTGACTTAACTATGAGAAAAGTAATTTAAAAAACTGACTATATTTAGAATCATTACTATATATGTCAGTCATTGTGATGTGATTTTCAGCAGAGGAGAGTGAATTCAGTGCCTAATATAACAAGGCAAAGGGGCTCCTAGCCCAAGAGCAGGCTGAATCTGTAAATGGAAGCTTACCAAGAGCAAATGCCTGGGTACAGAGGGGAGTCTGGCAGAACCAGAACCCAGACTCTTGCTGAACAGGCGCAGTGGCCATGCTGAGAATTGTTAGCTCAGTCAGATACCAGGGTGTTCTAAAGGACAGGACTCTGGCTAAACAGAATTAGTAGGTTTCTTGTTAAAATTGGATAGTGCAGAAACAAACAGATAAGGTGAGAAGGACCCTGCTGAGGACTTTGGTAAAGGAGAGTACTCTGTCATTTGTACCTGATTGCTATACATCTAATAAACATTATGTAGCCTTAGTGTAATAGCTTGAGTACAACTCTTTATTATTTGTCATTGTGTGATCATTTCTTTAACCAATGTGAAAAATGATTAATTTTTAATAAAATAATCCTTTTTCACTTTCATATTCTTTGATGGTAAATGTGCTAACTGTAGTTGCAGATTATACAAATTTTATTGTGTAAAATAGACATATCAGATGAATTTTATTTTGTAATAAATAAATTTTATTGTGTAAAATAGACATATCAGATGAATCAGCCAGCGAAAGGTATTGGAGTTACAGGACCTGGATTCTCATCCAATCCTTTATGCCCTGTGGTACTTCAACCAGCTCTTATCTTAGGAGCCTTCATTAAGGGAGGAGATAGTCCCACTTACAACAGCAATGAAAAGGGCTCAGTTATTAATAATAAACTTAACCAAAGAAGCAAAAGATTTCTACACTGAAACTGATGAAACACTAGGAGATAAAGACACAGATAAATGCAAAGATCCCATTGCTATGTTTTGGTAGAATTCATGTTAAAGTGTCTGTACTGCCTGTAGTTTTCTACAGAGTTGGTACAGTCCGTATCAGAATCGCCATGGCATTCTTCACTGAAATAGAAAATGCATACTGGGAACTCTAGGTGCGCACCTGAAATCCCAGCTCTGCGAGAGGATGGGGCGGGAGATCTCTTGTGATGAGGCATTCAAGGCCAGCAAAGGTAATATAGCAAAATCCTGCCTCAAAAAGGAAAAGAGAAAAGAAGAAAGGAAAAACAATTCATATATAACTACAAATGCCCTACCAGTCTTTAAAAAAAAGAATCCAGCTAAAAGCTTCATGCTTCTTGATTTCAAAATACATCCCAAAGCCTCAGTAATTTTAACAGTATAAACTAACACATGCATCACTGAAACTGAATAGAGAGCACGGAAGTAATTCCTTGCATTTATTGTCAGCTGATCATAACAAAAGTGCCTAAAACACACAATGGAGAAAAGCAGTCCCTAGGATAAATGATGTTCATGTAAAGGGCTGAAATTGGACCCTTATCTAATATGCAAACATCAATTTAAAATAATTCACAAATATAAATGTAACATGAGAAGGCAAAAAACCACTAGAGGAAAGCAGTGAAAAAACTTCTTGAAATTGATTAGCAGTGATCTTTTGGCAGGGTAAGTTTATTTTGCAGCAAAAGCAAACATAGTTTCTCCACAGCAAAGGAAACAATCACCAGAGTTAGGTAGTAATCTATAGAATGGGAGAAAAATCTTTGCAAAGCTTGTATCTGTGTGGGGTTCAGATTCCAAATATAAGGCTCAGGGGACTGTGCAGGCCCCACGCCCAGGTGTGCTGAGACAGCAATTGAGTCTGGGCACGGTGGTATGCACCTGTAATCCCAGCTCTTGGGAGGCTATAAACAGGTGGATCGAGTCTGATCTAGTAGTAAGACCCTGAGCACCCTGTAGACCCTTCCTTAAAACATACAGAAAACAAAAGATTCCAGATATATAAGGGGCTCGCTCCTTCAACTAACAGCAAAATCCCAAGCAACGTAATTTAAAAATGGAATAGAACCTGAATAGACGTTTCTCAGTAGAAGACTTAGAAATGACCAACAATTTTATAAAAAGTTGCTTACCATCAGTTGTCAGGGAAGCCAGAGAATTATCCCTTTATCCATGGAATATTCCTATCTGAAAGGTAAAGGATGATGTTTACCATGATATGTAAAAAGGCAAGAGATGCACACTGCTGGGGTTGTAAGCTGGTATACCTACTATGGAAAACAGTTTAGAAGTCTATTAAAGATTAGGAATAGAACCCTATGCTCCAGCAGTCCTACTTTTAGTTATACATGCATAGGAAATGGGATCAGTATCTGCAGGAGGCCTGCCCTCTGGAGCTCACTGCAGGACCCTTCACAGTGACCAGGATATGGCAACAAGGGCAAGGTCCTGGACCGAAAATGAGGTTTGAAAGAAACTAGGTTGCATAGGTACACCCATGGAGCGCTCCTTCACAAGGGAAGAAAATCCTGTCATTTGAGACAGCAAAGACAAACTGAGGATGTTATACTGAGGATGAAACAAACCAGTCATGGTGTGTCAAGTCATTTCTGTGAGGAATCAAACATTGACACCTAGAAGCAGAAAGGGTGGGAGCTGCTGTAGGCTGGCTCGGGACTAAGTGGGGAACTGGTGGTGTAAAAGGGTGCCTAGTTATCAGTGAGGAACAGCACTATGACTGTATTTAACAGTACTTTTTAAAAAAGAACTTTATTTGGTAAAATACTAAGGCTTCTTGCCACACTTTGTGTGTGTGTGTGTGTGTGTGTGAGTGCTGGGAATGAAACTCATGACCTTGTGCTTACCAGGCAGCCACTGTGCCACTGAGATATATCCCCAGTCCTCATGCCACCTTTGGGTGGATGGTAGGTTTGTGAGGTGGTGGGTGTGCTCACCAGCTGGTGGTGCTCACTGTTGTGCTAAGCATGCATATGTCAGTGCATCAAGGGAGGTTGACTCTCAGGTATTGTGATGGCCCGTGGTGCCTCAGGTTAGGAGCTTAACTTGTTCTGTGCTTTTAAAAAGATGGCCACACTCGTATTTGTCACCTAGTGTAGAGTTTGCAAACAAATGAAACTTTGCCGAATGCTTCTGCTTTCAAACCAAATTGGTTGTGAACAAATCTCAGTAAAACCTAGGGAAAGTGAAGCCCATCCATTCTTTGGTGGGCTAATGAAGTGATCTCAGAGTGCTTAAAACTCAAAATAACCTGTGATTCCCAGGCTTTTAAAAATTTTTAATGGTTCAAGCCCATGCAAAAGTTAGGATCTCTTAGGAAACACTAAATGCATAAGCATTCACCTTTGAACTAGACTGTCGTGTTACTTTGTGGGTACAGGCATTCATCCCTGTCTGCATGTCCAGGCCTCCTGTTTGGGGCTGCACACCCAGTTGTCCTGTAAAGTCCATGGCCAATGGTACAGTCAGTACCTGTGCCCCACACTGCGATGACCCCCCCACCCCTAGCCCCTATTGTAGGGGTGGGGATGGGAGCTCTCTGGTTCCGAGTGCACTCTTCCGGACCACACAGTGGTAGGTACACATGCTCAGGGCAAATGTGGCTCAAATGTATGAACTGATAAGTAGATGTTTAGGAAATAGCATGCTGGCATTGAGGTCCTCTTCATTTCTTAAGACATGGCATGCTAGCTTGTGTGGTGAAAGATAAATCTCAAAGTTACCTATCTGTCTTAAGATTAAAAAGCAGACTAATTGTCCAAATTCTGCATCCCCAGAATGTGCTGCTAGCCTTCTTGGTTTCTTTTGCACAATATCATGTTTTCGTGCCTGAAATTAGTTAATTACTAATAGTTTGTTAGTAGTGATTGAAAGGGACTAATGATGCTCTCAGAAAGCTTAATGATATAAAACTAGTATATACTTTAGCAGGGTAGATTATTTTTTAACTGTGGCTGCAGCAAAATACATTTTATGTTAAGAATTGTTACACACTTAGACATTGTTATCTGAATTAAACTTTGACACAATATTATTTTATTCTTAGTATTACAGTACCTTCTATTTTTTATTATTGTTTATTATTGTTATTTTCTTATTTTTTGGTACTTCATGCCTGCTAGACATGCACTGTACCACTGAGCTGCATCCCTGACTTCTATGTTATTTCTTTAAAAGGAAATGCTCATGACTGCCCATTAAATTAGTTAACATGGCTTGTCAAGGATGTCAAATCACAGATTGTGAAATGAGGCAGTGGCATTTAGGTATACAACCACTCTCACTGTTCCTGTGTGACTTCTGTGATATATTGAAGACTATTTCATTTAATTTGTATGTGTCCAAATCAACACTCCTTATTGGTACTCATAATGTAGTTTCTCACCTAGAAAAAGAAACAACTAAAGATACAAAGCATTGAGGGAGTTTTAGCTATATGTTTTGAAGTTAGGAAGAACTTTCTATTTCTGTATTCTTTTTACATGTGCCTAATTATTAAGCAACATTTTGATAGTAAGGTCTGTAGTTCTTTTATTTTTTAACCTGACGTGGTTAACTTAATTGGAAATATTAGTTACTTGCCTAGTTAATGTTTTACATTTTATTTAAGTTGTGGCGAAGCAGGGGAGACTTTTAAGTTCCATGATTCATGATTCATCATAGAGATTTATCCAGGGCTACCTTTGCTTCTTTATTGAAGCTTTCTGTTGAAAGAACTGGAAATACTTCAGGCAGAATTTCCCATTTTGAGGGTTGTGATAAGCTTTTACCTACACACTTGGCCTGCTCAGAGTGGTGACATTTTGATTGTTGCTGTCTTGATGTCTTCCCACAGAATTAGAAGAGTTTCTCACTGACCAGCCAAGATGAACATGGTGAAGAGGATCATGGGGCGGCCACGGCAGGAAGAGTGCAGCCCGCAGGACAATGCCTTGGGTCTGATGCATCTCCGCCGGCTCTTCACAGAGCTGTGCCATCCACCCCGACACATGACCCAGAAGGAGCAGGAAGAGAAGCTATACATGATGCTACCAGTGTTCAACAGGGTGAGTGTGTTTGAAGGCAGGCAGCTGCCTGTGGGTCACCTCCAGGGCAGTGGGAAGTCCAACAGGCAACAGAAATGAACGACAGCTTGCCTTGGTGGTTTTTTTTTTTTTTTTTTTTTCTTGTTTCAGAACCTTTGTTTGTTTATTCACTCATTTTTATGGCTGGCTCAGCTCGCCCCGAGGGTAGGGCTGGCGCAGCATGTGGTGCCAGGGATCGAACCGCGGTCCTTGAAGCCGCCCAAGCCTTCCCATGCAGGCGCTTTAGGCTACTGAGCCATCCCACCAGGCCCCTGGTGTTTTGTTTTTGATGCCTTGGTTTTAATTTCTAGGTTTTGTTTTGTTTTGTTTTGTTTTTTCTACTAAGAATCAGACTCAGAATCTTGAGCTTGTCACGTAGATATGGTGTCACTGAGCTATATCCCTGGCCTGAAGCCTTGGTTTTTAAAAAAGCCTGATGTTATCATTCATTTTGTAAGAGTTTGCTGTTAAGGTAACAGATCAGGGTTCCCTTAGCGGGTTGCAGCCCTCTCAGGATGAACTGCATAGAGTGACCTCTTCCAGGCCAACAGCTTCAGAGGTGTATGCTTGTACAGGTGCTTCTAGAGGGCTGAGTCTGGGAGGTGGAAGGAGCGGACCTGACCGTCTGTTACTGTGTTCTCCTGGTCCCCAGGGATGCGTGCATTGCACCAAGTGGTGTGATTGCCCAGGATCCTTGTATCCTTTAAAATTCATCCAGTTTGCTTTGCTGTCAGCAGGGATTCTCTGTGGTTCTTCTGCAAGGGCCAAGTCATGTGCTACAGAGAATCTATGCAGATCAACCTTGTGATGGTGAATCAATGTAACAGTCTTACCAGAGTTTTTTAAAATAACTTTTGTGTATTGATCATAGGTTTGTAAGTAGTTTTAAAAGTCAAGTGGTTCCATGGTCCTGTAGCCACCCTGCTGCTCACCACCACTAAGTGCTGCTGCCTCTGAAGCTTTTAAATAACATTTTTGCTGTAGCCTCATGATTATTGAGTTTTAATTGACTTCCCACTGGGGAATATGAGTTGGCCTTCTTACTTCATGTCCCTTCTGCTCACCGCCCCCACATGTGCCCACAGTACCTAGTGTGCCCCTCTCCTGGTCCTTGCACACATGTGCTTTCGGTGCATGCCATGGTCTGTGTTCATGCCCCATGGACTGTGGTGGAAGTGTTGTACCCATGCTGCTGCTTTCCCAGTACAGTTCAGGGTTACAGAACGTGCTCCCTCTGAACCTTCCTGGTTGTTTAGCTTGTCTTTCTCCCATGCATGTATCAGTCTCCTTTCTGTCCCTGTGTCCATTCCCTCACTCCCTGCCCTGGGCTCTCCTGCCTCCCTACCCACTTCTTGCCCTGTGCTGCCTCTGTCCTTCTCCTGCTTATCTTTGCATTAGTGCATGTTGTTTGTGCTCCTGGTGTGGAGTCGGTGTGTGCATACCACACATCTTAATCCCCCTTCCCATCCCCTTCTATCTCTTGCTCCCTTTCTCTTCTATGGAAGATTAGCTCTCTATCTCCCGTCTTTCATTTTGCGCTTTATTTATACTGTGTTTATACCAGCCAACCATGTAAGCGTGTGTGTCTCGTTTGTTTCACTTAACTGGTCTCAGGGTGCATCCCCTTCCCTGCAGAGGATTCATGTTCATTCTTACAGTAGAGTAGCATTCCACTGTGCAAAAAGACCACATTTTCTTTGTCCATTTTTCTTTGTTTTGGTCATGTAGGCCACTGCCAAGACTTAGATTTTCATTCCTTACTGTCCCTTCCCATTTCTCCATCTTCCTGTCACTTCCATTCTCTTTTTATGCCTTCATCTTTTTCCCTCCTCCCCTTTTCTGTCACTCATTTCTCTATTTCTCTTCTTCCTGTCTTCCTGTCTCCGTGTCCTCCAGTTTCTGACTCTCTCTGCCTGTTCACTGTGTCCATTTTCTTTGTCTCTCTATTGTCCATCTCCCCACAGTCTCTGATTTGCTACCCCTAATCTGTGTTGTTCTCACTCTTTAGTCTGCAGGGAATATTTCAGACTCTTTTCTCTCATTATGTAAGTATTGATTCTTAGGAATGAGACACTGAGACCAAGCTGCACATTAGGCCTGCAGAGGTAAGGCTTCCAAGTGATCAGACAGTGTAGCTGGGTTGCTTAATTGAAAGACCTCTCAACTTTAATATCCTTAGCTTGTTTTCTATACATGTGTTGATGTCCCAGGAGAAGAGTCCTGCCATCTTTCCAGAGAAGACAAGGCTGGCAGTTTAAGTCTTGTTTTAAATCAGGGGAATCAGGTGATATGTCCTGGTAAGCAGGCAGCCTTCCCCCACACCTCTAATTTTCCTATGTCAGCACTCTGCTCCTCAAAATTTGCTGAAATCTCTATCCTTCCTCACAAGGGACTAACCTTCTGGAGTTTGCTTCCTGAGAAGGGATAGCCACTTTAATTTTTTAGGCCTGTAAAATAATAATAATAATAACAATAATCACAATAATAGTAATAATAATATCTACCTTAAGGAGGTCATTTCAATACTCATGAGGCTGAGGCAGGAGGATTACTGGGAACTCAAAGCCAACTTGCAATACATAATAAATTCAAAGCCAGTTTACACTACACACTACATAGCAAGACCCTCTTTGAAAGAAACAGAGAGTGAGAGAGAGAGAGAGAGAGAGAGAGAGAGAGAGAGAGAGAGAAAGAATGGAGAGATAGAGATACTGAGATGAACCCTGTGGTGCCCTTAAAGTTTGTTACCTAACTCTGGGGACCAGAGAGAAGTCTTTAAGATGTGGTATATTCCAAAGCCCTTAAGAGATAAGCATGAACCACCATAGGGGTAAATGAGACCAGTGTAGCCAACACACCAGCAGAAGTTCCAATGTGAGCTCAAGCAAAGTATAGCATTTGGGAATGTGCCAACATCTTCTGTTCAACATCCTAGAAATTGATTTTACATAAGGGAGAAAAATATGACTGTCAGGTCTCTTGGGAGCAGAGGTGTGGCATTTAGAGCTGGCCTTATCCTGCAGGCTGAGGACCCTCTAACATCCTTGAAGCAGCAGGGTAAGAGATGAGAGGCAGACGCAGACTTTCTCCCAGGTCTCTGGTATGAGAGCACCGGTGAGTGTTTCCAGCAGCAGCTGGAAATGGAAGGCTTCAGGAGCAGACTTGTGATGTGCACTGGGTATGTGAACTTCTGTGGTAGAGGCAGTCAACACACAATTAAAAGTTCACGTGAACCCATTGACAGAAATGTTGTCATTGTGACCTGGAAGGGAACGAAAGATCACTTGTTCACATTGCCTCGTGAGTGTACTACCAGAGCAGCTTTCATTTTCTTTGGTTTTGTTGTGAGATTGCTTCTCACTATGTTGGGCACTCTGGCCATGAATTTGTAATCCTCCTGCCTCAGCCTACCAAGTAGCTGGGATTCCAGGTGTATGCCACTATACCTGGCTGAAAAAAATGAATGTTGAAAGAAAGCAAGGAATCTTGTAAAGGATAGAGAACAGGAACTAATTAGTACTAGAGCAGAAAAAATCAGGATAGGGTGGGTTAAAGAACTTAAGGGATGGGATTTTCCAGGAGTGAAGTTGACACTGTCACATACACTGAAGATAATGTATTTCATGGGAATCCATCAATTTGGGGGTTAGCAGCAAGAGAGTAGTTAGGTGAGGAGTAATCAAGGGGCGGAAAGACAATAAACAGAGTTGTGAGCCATGTCCAGACAGAGAAGCACAGGAACCACAGCAGAGGCTTGTGGAGAGAGGGTCAGGTCGTCTTGGTTTTGTGTTGCTATGACACATTGGTGATTGAGTTTTGATTATTAAATGGAGACCTGTATTTTGTCCTGGTGAGGATCTGGACTTGTGTTAGTGTGGTAAACAACCAGAGTGGCCTGGGCAGATAGAGCCCAGTCTCCTACCAGCTAACACTCCATTTTGAGGAGGCAAGGTCAGCTCATACACTAGCCCCGCCCCAGGAGGTGATCCTCTCTGGAGGCCACACCAGGCCTGGCCTCAGCCTGAGAGCAAAGTGACCACTGGCGTACTTGGGCAGTGATGGCACTTATTATGTGCCTACTGTATTTTGCTTTGTTTTTGAAGGTGAGCGAGAAAGAGCCAGGCATACTCTTAAAGAAAAGAGAGTAGCAGGGAAGAGGAACTTGGAATGTTTCAGAAAAGGGGGAAATTACCTTGAGGGAAGAAATGGTTTGAGTCAAATTACAGGTTGGAGGAATAAACCTCAGACAGGAAACTGGCATTCAGCACCTCCTGCAGGAAAACAGACCCACCCACCAGTGTAAGGAAAGACTTTGAGTGATGCCCACTGTTAAACAAGCTCACATTTCATGACCTTGGCTTTCTGTGCTCACTCATGGAGATGTGGCCTGCCAAGAGACTAGAGTGCCTGCATCCCAGATGCTGCAGATGTAGCTCAGGGCTGCCTATTCAATCAGCTTTACCCCATTCCTCTCAGAGTCTAAGGTAAGTAGAGTGAGCAGAAGATTTAAGGAAATTAATGAACGTTATAAGGGAATGGGAGAGAAACAGAATCAAACAAAAGCAGTACTCTGAAAGAACTGATTAGTATTGAGAACTGGAGAACACTGCTGCTGGTGTGTTTGCCCTTGGTTTTGAGACTGTACTTTTCTAAATGTGTGAAAGAAGATGCTAAGGGTTACTGGCGAGGGCAGGCAGCATGAGTAGAGGTGACAAAAGGTTAAAGTAGCTATTTTTAAAATGGCAGTGGAAAGTGCCTACTGTACAACTGTATGGCTTCAGGACCTGGTAGGTAGGTCCATTATAGTGGAACCAGTTTGGATATGGTTTTGTTTCTTGTTGATCTTTTTGTTTTTCAGTGCTATGCCATGCAGCTGTAGGCTACTGAGTAGTTAAGGTAATTTCCTACTCCTAGATTTCTTAACATTTAAAGGATGGTGAAAATGTTTAAAGCAGTTAATGGACTTTGTTCTTAAGTCCGCCTGTGTGGACACGAGTGTGGCCAGTGCTGGGGACAGAAGCCAGAGCCTCTATGCGATGAGTGCTGTACCACTAGGCTGCACCCCTAAGTCAAGTTCAGTAAACTTTCCACTCAGAAAAGACAAAAGCTCTTTGTTTGTTTATTTTTCCATCTTTTTTGAGACAGGGTCTTGCCATACAGTTCAGGCTGGCCTTAAGCTCATTTTTGTAGCCCAGGGTAGTCTTGAACTCTCACTGATCCTCCTGCCTCAGCCTCCCACGTACTGGGATTATAGGCATGAGCCACCATGCCTGGCTCCAAAAGCTATTTGTATAACACTGTGCCCACCTAATCATGCATAAATTATACTCACTGGGTTAGTACCAATGAATGAAAATGACCAGTGCTACCAGTGCAGTGGCATCCCTCCACTAGAAGGACATGGCCATGTCTACCTGCTGCTGTTGGACCCCTGTGCATGACATCTCCACAGCAGGAAGTATATTGGCTGCGTAAAGGGCTCCAAACCACCGGTGCCGACCAGGATTGCTAAAAATGAGATGTTGTGTTGAGTTTTTGGACATGGCTTGATCTGTGCTTAGCAGTGAACAAACCATGGTTCTGTTAGATGTAGTTCTTGAAGAATACTTGGCAGAGTGGGTGCAGGTGGCATGGTTGGCTTTCGGAGAACTGAGTTGGAAACAGCATGTGCTGCGTACTTCTGCAGGATGAGTTCACCCTGGGGTCTTGAAAGGCCTCCTGTGGTCTTCTTCACAGCCCTACAAGGAGGCTGCTGTCCCCTCCTGTGCACTAATTATTGCAAACCAAAGGTTACTGTGGAGTCTGAGAATAGCACAGTATTATTTATTCAGCATGCTACAGAATAGTTAGCCTTTAGTCTCAAGAACAAAGGCCTACAGAGAAAATACTTGGCTTAAACTTATTTAAAATGAATAGCCTTATCAGTTTTCTAAAAGTTCATGAACTGGTATTTATAATTACCTAGGAATATGTTATCATACTTCATTATGTATTTAAAAATGTAACTTTTACTAACTGCATATTTTATAAGAAATTCCTCTTATTTTTTAATTTATTTGCACTTTATATTTGAGAAGCCTCTAAGCTTATTACACTGTCCTTTTCAACTGCCTTTCACATGACCTTTATTTGTAGATTATTAGCTTTTAAAGGAAGATACCCAAGTATAGAACCAAATAAACACGAGGCTGAATCTGGTAGAGGAATCCTTTGTAGCTGAGTTATTGCTTCTTATGTAATTCCAGTGGAAGGGGAGGGAGAATGTGGGTGGAGCTGTATGACAAAGGACTTGCTGGGCTGCCCTGCTGTAATCACAGCCACTGGCCACCCTGTGCATTGCAAGCCACACCCTGAGTCTTGAGGATGCCAGGTCACGCTGCAGGCACCGCTGGGAAGGGAGGAAGTGGTTGTTGCTGTTGCTTCTCCCTTAGTGGTCCTTAGAAGTAAGCATGCAAACAAACAAATGAAAGGTAGAAATATTCCTCATCATTTATAGTAATGATGAGAAATCTTAGCTGATCAGCAACATAAAATAATGTAATCACATCTTCATTGTTAATTTTTTCACATTCTTTTTTTTTGTCTTCAGTATTTGAGATTTTTATTAGTTGTGTTGAGAATCAGTACATAATTCACTTTGCACACAGTTCTTACACATACCGAAAAAGCCATGTATTGTTTTTTTTTTTTTTTCCAGTTATTCCAGTGACTTTCCAGCTTCAAATTTAGGGGCAAATTTTCTGTAAGAGGATTAAGTACTAGTATCTTCAAATGCTGACAAAATGTTACTTGAGTCCCACTGATTCACAATCTTGTATCACACACACTGCATACTCAAATTTTTGTTCCTTCACAGTGCATTAACAAAGTGAGGCAGGACTAGCACTACCAAAGATGTTATGGAGTGTACATGATTCTGACAGGGCAACAATTAGGAATAGTTTTCTTTACTAAGCAATTCTACTAAAAACATGGGCATGGAAGTCATTTAAAGTATCCAAGACATTAAATGCATGACTGTAATTCCAAATTGCCATTTAGTATGCTTTGTCTTGCAGGATATAAAACTAACCACGTATGGAATGTTAAGCAGATACCCAAGACAGTCAAAGCCTGCCATAATTCAGTATTCCACTATTTTTGGTTGTACCAAAAAATAAATCTCTAAAAAAATCATTTACACTTAAAAAATGTGATGAGGTAGGATTCCCTCCTTTTAAAAAATGTTTCTAGAGCTACTGAAACACTTGTATTTATGAAATAGTGAAAGTATTCCTCTGGATTGTACAAGAAGGGAGACAGGGAACTCTGCTAGGACATGGTATGTGATGAATCAGATGTGGCTTCTTTCTCTTCTGCTTCATCAGAGGCAGCAACTTTCCTCATTTTTAGTTTCTCAATTTTCTGCAGGTAAATCTTCCTTGGTTTCTTTGTTTTTTTTTTTTTTTTTAATTTTATTTATTTTTTTCTTGTTTCAGAACGTTTGTTTGTTTATTCACTCATTTTTATGGCCGGCTCAGCCCACCCCGAGGGCAGGGCTGGCACAGCATGTGGTGCTGGGGATTGAACCGCGGTCCCTGAAGTCGCACAAGCTTTCCCAAGCAGGTGCTTTAGACTACTGAACCATCCTGCTAGGCACCATTCCTTGGTTTCTTGATTAGCCACTTAAGCCTGCTTTCCCATGCCTTCCTTATTCCCTTTGCTTACACTTTCCTGTCCGAGGATTTAACCTTTCTCCCTGTCTTTTTTTGGCTTCCTTCCCACTTTAGTTGGAACTGGTTTAACCAACAACTTCACTGATCTCCTCTTGGGATCCTCCTCCTTCGTTGCCCCTTGGGTGGAGCTGACCTTCCTCTTGGGCATCTAGATGGCGTGTGTAGGGGGGGTGTTGTGCAGAAGCTGCAGGTCAGGGTTCACAGGAGCATTGCGGAGCTGTGCAGCTTGACCAGTGCCCTTCCTCCAGCCCCTTTTCACATTCTTATAGCAAATTATTAGAGGACTATTGATAGCCAGTACTCTGCAGCTTAATTTTAGTTGTATATACTTAAAAAATTCTACCTAGAAAATGTTTAATAAATTTGTATTGGATAGCATCATTTAATAACAAATGTATATCCAGCCTATACTTCATGTATGAGATTGTGTAATGGCATTAATTTGTTCTTCCCAGATATTCCATAATATTTAGGGGGGAGAAATGCCAGAACATTCCCTGAAATTTACTCAAGTGGACATTAGAAATGGTTCCTTAGAGAGGGCTGGGGACACAGAACGCATGCCTAACAAGTGAGAAGACTGGGTCTGGTGCCCCCATAGGAAAATGAAAGAACAGAACCACAAAACACCTGACCCTATTAAAGACAAGTCAAGCTGCATAGATTTCCTCTAAAGGAATGTCGAGAAAATGTAATGTGATAGGGTCATGCAGAGTTTGAGAAAATAATAAAACTGAGAGATAAGACCTGGCTTTTTATCACCCAGTTCTTGTTTTAAATTGTGCCTTTAACACCTTCTGACTCAAGTTAAATTCTCTCACTCTGAATTTCCTTATCTGTAAAATGAGGATAATAACAATATCTATTGTATAGGATTTTATGAGATTTAAATAGTGTGTCAAGTGTTAGGCATACTCTTAGTGCTTGTTATTGGGTGATTATTATTGTATTGAGTTTTCTGAAAGATACTTTGGTTCCTTGGTGCCAGTTTTGGTCCGAGTTATGAGTTATGAGCATAACCTGGTATGGAGTCCTTTTGAGAGTGCAACTCTGCCTGAGAGATGAGGATACAAAGAACCAGAAAGGAGGGCACTAGGCCCTGGCTCCAGCTCCACTCTGGCTGGTGCAGGTGCACATGTGCATGGCTGAAGTTCTGGTAGAAGATGGAGGAAGCACATCTGATGTCTTTAAATTTGTTTTTAGACTAAAAAGACAGTTATAGATGCCTGCCCTTTCCCTGCACCCTGTGCATTCAGCATTACCACGTGCGTGGTAGTTGCTGGACCTCTTCCCATATTGCACACCTTCCTTGTCCCCAGCATGGGCCCTCCAGCCTTCCAATCTCAGCCTCATCCCAGCTGTCCAGCCTTGTGTTCCTGAATCCTCTCCTCATGGTGGCCCTCAAGGTGTTCCTCAAAGGTTCCAGAGCTTTCCTGACAAGTGCCTGTGCTCTAGGTGTTCTTCTTCAGTTCCTTTTGCTTCTTTATGGCATGGCAGTATCTTAACATCATTTCACTGCTTTTTGGTTTCTGCATTTGGTGCTGTGTGTTGAAACCAGGGCTTTACCTGCTAAGTCCATTCTCTACTGCTCAGCTATACCTCCAGCTGGTTTTAATTTCTAAATGCGCTCATTTCACAGTGTAAACTCTATTAGCCCTGGATTGTGTGCTTTATTTACCTTCATATTGCTAGCTTTTAGCAAACCATTCAGCAGTAATAGAAGTCAGTAAATATTTGTAGTGAATGCATGAGTAATGTTGCTTCACTAGACTATTACCTCAAGGAAGCAATACTTTTTCAGTTCAGAATAACAAGTAGGGCATAGTTTGTTTTGTCTTTTGAACAAATTTCTTTATAGAAATAAAACAGTATATATGAGAATTTATGTGAAGAGTTACTTGCATTTTCAACAGTATATCACTAGTACAATGAGAACTGCTTAAATAACGCATTCTTACTGTCTTAGACAGTTGTTGCAAATAAAACACTTTGAGGCCAGCCAAATAGCTCAGTGAATTAAGGCATCTGCAAGCAGGCACAGGGGCAAGGTTCAGTTCCCTGGCATGCTGTACCAGCCCTGCCCCTGGAGCACACTGAGATAGTAATTGAGTCTCAGTTGTGTGGTGACACATGCCTGTAATCCCAGCTCATGGGAGTCTGTAAGCAGGTAGATCACTATGAGTTCAATCTAGTAGTGAGACCCTGAACACCCTGTAGACCCTTCCCTAAAAATACAAAAAAAACCAAAACAAAGAAAATAGTTTTTAATTTGATAAGCAAAATCTAACATCTTCTGAGTAATAGGAATGTAGGCCAGCACCTTCACTGGTCTCTGCGCAGAGGCAGAATTCATGTGTGGTTCAGTATTAAGCTTCCCACTGTTTTGTTCTTGTGCCTTTGTTAAAGAAGGTGGGACTTATGTCACAAATGACAGGTTGATATAAGCACATGTTTAGCAAATCTCAGCTCAAAGAACATGTCTATTGAGAAGTTTTTGAAAAGTTATTCTTTATTCTTTGAAGTCATTAAAAATCACTCTTTTTCAGCTGACATGGCAATAAATGCCTATACTTAGAAAGGCTAAGACAGGAGGGAGAGTACAGGGTCTGAAAACTCAAGCCAAAAAGGCACGAGGGGTACATGACACCTCCACCTCCAAGGCCCTGGCTTGGGTCCCCAGCATGGCAGAAGAAAAAAAAAAATGCTGTTTGGTTTAATGTTAAAAATGTTAATGTGAGTAGACAAGATTCTTGGACGAAGTATACTTTTCTAGAATTCTTTTGCTATTTGCTGTTTTCTACTTATTTTGAGGAAGTTTATAAGAAACAATGTCTATTACAAAGCTATAAGAAATATCTTTTAAATAAAAAAATACTTTTAAAAGGATATTAAGTTATTTTTTATATGTTTATGTTAGGATCTTTGGAAGAAAATGTTTGTAGTAGGAGAAATACCAGGACTTCCTTAAATATGTATGTAGTATTTTCTTACCCCAAGGACATTATGAATAATTTGGTTAACTATACTTTTTTGAATATTTGAGCCAAAATTCATGATTAAAGTATGGAAACTATAGATATCTTTTGGTTTGAACATTGAATTTGTTTGTTTAGCTTAGTGTATTTTGAGGTGGGATCTCACTATGCAGTTCCATATAGCCTTCAGCTCTCTATGGTGCCCAGGTTGGCCTCAAACTTGTGACAGTCTTCCTGCCTCAGCCTACTGAGTGCTGGGATTAGAAGCATGTGCCACCATGACACCTAGTTTGTTTTTATTTTATTTTTTGTTTTTGTTTCGTGTTGTGGGTTTTTTTCTTTGTTTGTTTGTTTCCTTCCTTTCCTTTCTTTTTGTTCTATTTTAGTCTAACACTGAGCAACATTTCCAGCTTTTTTTGGAGACAGGACCTTGGGTTGGTCAGCCTTCCCAAGTATTTGGGATTACTGGCCTGTGTGGATTTTAAGGATTTATTCAGGTTTGTGTTTTTGTCTCTCCCAGTCTACCCCCTTCACCTGAGATTTTTTCTTGCTTGTTTACTTTCTGTCTTTTAACTATGTATTCATGATCTCCTTCAATGTTTCCCGAATATTCTGTAGAAAGTGGTCCTAGGGATAGGATAGAAAGAGGCAAGCTACCACTTATAGGGAAGAAGGCATGGTCTATCTTGTTGGGAAGGAATTCTAGAATTAATAAATTATAGCAGTAACATTTAAATGGTAGTAAGAATGTGAATCCTCTGTTATAGTAGGTAATCATGATAGTAACCTGAGAAGATGGAGTTTTTTTTACAGTTCCACAGAACAGTTTTCAAAGCACTATTTCCAGGTACATCTGGGTGTAGAGCTACCTACTCACACACTAGCTCTGTTCCTGCAGTGTTGCACCATGGATGTATTCTTTTACTCTCATCTTCCCATACAACTTTACCTTTAAGAATGACTTAGTCTGAAGTTTGTCTTAATGGTTTTGTGAAAATAAGTTCATTTTTTGAACCATATATTCACTTCATCCGTCTTTTCCATAATAGTCTTATCTTACAAATTATTAGGGGTAGGATTTAGAAATACTGAGGTGTAAGATTAGGTAAGCTGAATCTATTGAACTTAGTACTGGGCAGGAGGTCAGTCTCTGCTTTTCAACATCCAGCTTATCTGACTACCCTGCTTCACTGTGTCCTTGATTTAGGTTTCCTCTGAAATGGTTGTGTTTTCTAAGTCCGATTTTATAGCTAGTGTTTTTGGCCTTTGTGTCATAAATTCAATAATTATAATATGTTAAGAAAATGTGGCCAGATGTGATTTGTTAAAAGAGATGTGTTGTAAATGTAAGCACACCCAACGTAGCTGTGTAGCTATTTTTATTTGACGTGATCTTCAATTTAGGCCTCAGTTTGAAATTCACACAATTAAAAAAGGGGGTTTGTAACAATGTTCTCTCTCATCTACAGGTTTTTGGAAATGCTCCACCGAACACAATGACAGAAAAGTTTTCTGATCTACTGCAGTTCACAACACAAGTCTCACGACTAATGGTGACTGAAATTAGGAGGAGGGCATCAAACAAATCCACAGGTAATGACTCAGAAGCTGCCCAGATGGCCTCTGCGAATGGATAGATGTGTCTTCAAAAGTCCTATTCGATCAAGTAGAAAGGAATCTTTGGTCTAAGCACACAGTGTCTGTAACTGTCTCCCTCTTGTACTCTTAGTGTCAGCATCTGCTCTGGGTAAGACAGGTCCTCCTTGGATCCCTGCCGCCTCCTAGGGCCACTGCTCTGAGGATGCCCTTTCCTCCTTTTTCTTCGGGTGTTTAGTCTCAGCAAGGATGAAAAGTAATTAACATATGACTTTCTGTCAGGTCCTTGTTCTTGGAACATTACCAGTGTGGCCTTGAGACAGATAGGGTCAGGAGTCAGAGAAAAAAAGAGGGCCCTGGCTCACACCTGTCCACTGAAAGGTGTCCAGGAGGTCTGCCTGTGGGGAGAGGCCTCCCTGCCTTGCCTTTCCTTGTTTCCCGCCCACTCCTCCCTGCCCCTCAAGATAGCATTAAGCCTTTGTCCCTGAGGCAGCACGGGAGCTGGGCTGAGCACAATATCTGTCCTCTTTGCAATGGGAATTGGATTCAAGTTTGGAATAGTTTTACCCTAGGGTTTAGAGGAGTTTCTCTGCCACATCTGGGTTCCTGTGCTGTTCTGAGGGTACCTAGATTCTTGATTCTCAGGCTTTGCTGAGATTTTTTTCCCTGTAGAACCTATTAGGGTCCTCTCTTGTCACTACTGCTCTACACTTTATAGCATCATGCCTTGGAACTGATTTCTTATAACTTACCCTGAATATTTGTTGTATTTTATTTTTAATGTAGTATTTCACATCTTTTAATTTGGGAAAAAAATCATCAACTGTTTAATATCTTCCTTGTGTTATTTGTCTTTCTTATTTTTTTACTTTCTTCCTTTCTTGCATTTTTTTTTTTTTCTTGGTTCTTTTACTGCTTGTTGACTACAGTTTTACCTACCAGCTATCCCTTATATGGGTTTTTCTTTTTTCATAGTTGGAGTTTTTGTTTGTTTGCTTGTTTTTCCTGTTCCAGGGGTTGAACTCAAGACCTTGTGCTTGCCAGGCACGCTCTTATTCTACTGAGCTATCTCCCTGACCTGGGTTTTTCTATTTAATATGTGACATATTTTTCATTTCTAAGAGACTTTTCCTTTTTTGCTGGTTTCTGTCCTCTCTTGGGCATATTTTTTCTCATCACTAGGATGTTTCTTTTGAAAATTTTATATCCCTAAGTAGTCTGATCCAGGTTTATTAAAAGGCTGCCTTTTTATGCATCTGATTTTGTCTTATCTTATATTAGAGAATGCCTTCCCTGTCTCTGCCTTGCTTTTCCTTGGTTGTGGAAGGGTCTCTGCCCGAAGGTGAATGGGCAGCTTTTTTTATTTTTGTTATATTTTTGCCCTAGACCTAGTTTGATTACCCAAAGAATGAATCGGTTTCTGTGTACAAGATGCAAATCTAAGTCTTAGTACCTTAACGTGGAAGTTCTGGGGAAGCTCAGTGTTTGGGATATATGCTTCCCCTGACCTCTGTACCCAACTGTCGTGGCATCCCCCACCTGAACTCACTCTCCTAACAACTCACTCTCCTACATCATGGAGCCCACGATGTAGCTGGAACCTGGGCTCCCACCTCCAAGGCATACTTCACTGCTCCTCTCTTCTTAGTTCCAGTCTGGCTCCAGAGTGCCCAGGACCATAAGTTCTTCTACCTCTCAGAGGTCCTCTGGTTGTCTGGTTGCTTTTCCATGTTACCAGGCTTTGCTTTAAGATTCCAGTGTATGAATGTGGGTTTTAGTGTGAGATGGCTTTTATTGTATTTGCTGTCCTGAAACAAGTACAGTGAGACTCCCTGTCTATTTGTTGCTCTTCCACCCCAAATGGGGTTGTATTCCGTAAATTTCCTGATCTCAGGAAGTAAAAATTTGTACTGTTGAGTTGCTTAAGCAAAAGATGGAAGGAGCAGTTCCTATCCCTCCCTGAGTCCTGCCATTATAGTTTTCCGGAATGACATTCTAAGTGGGGACAGAATCCCCAGTGCTCTTTTTTACCTGTTTCAGTATCATTGTCTTCTTAAATATCTCATCTGCACATTTTTAGAGAGTCATTTGTTCTTAGTCACCTGACTTAACCCTGAGCAAGTGTCACTTAGGCAGGGATCATTTCAAGGAGTCGAGTCTGATAATGAATAAATTTGATAAAATGTCAGTTTTGTGTTTCCTACTATTTTACAAAAATTATCTCACTATCTTACAGAAATTAATGATCAATTATGCAGTTTTTACTCATTTATTTTTTATTGCTTTTAGAAATTGTTAAAAAAAAAAAAAAGAAATTGTTGTAGTCATCCTTTATTTAAATAATTGGACTGCTAAGTGGTTGATGCCCTGTATGATTTTAGGGAGAATGAGAGGTGCCTAAAATTTAAAAAGAGATAACTTACTTGTAATTACAGTAATAATTACATATACTTTTCTTTACTTTCACTGTTGAAGGAAGTTAGTAGAGCCATAGGAAGTTATAAAAATAATACATAATCTCATGTGACCAGTAGTCACTTTTCCTGGTCAGCAGTGTCTCATTACTGAAGGATTTTATTAAGACTCAGATTTTGTATGTTGTACAGTTTCACTTAAGTCTTAAATTTTTGACATCCTTTAAAATCCTATGGAGTTAATTCCAGTTTGTGTGTTCCTTATGAGAAGCCCTTCCTAATTACTCTGTCTCCAGTGAGGATTCTGCCTGTGTCTCCCACGTGTTCTGTGTAGTCACTTGTATTTTGTATCTTTCACTTGTATCTTTCATTTACGGCTTTGTCATTGTCTGGAACTATCGTGTTTATTTGCTTCACTTTATTGCCTATTGTGGTCACCCTTATGTCACCAATACTGAGAAGAGTGGCTGTCATATATTAGGTGTTCAGTAGATTTTTGCTGACTTTTAACATAAAGAGTTCTCTGCTCTGATTTTGTAAAACACCCCCCCTCCCCCAAATAATGCTTGGTAAAAGAGCCAGCTCTATGGATTTTTTTTTAAAGAATTTTTTATTTATTTATTTTTTCTTGTTTCAGAGCCTTTGTTTGTTTATTCACTCATTTTTATGGCCAGTTCAGCCCACCCCAAGGACAGGGCTGGTGCAGCATGTGGTGCCGGGGATCTAACTGCGGTCCCTGAAGCTGCCCAAGCATTCCCAAGCAGACGCTTTAGACCACTGAGCCATCCCGCCCGGCCCAGCTCTATGGATTTTTGAGAGAGAAGACCATACTTCTTGAGTGTCTCCTAAGTTAACGTTAAAGAATCTTGACCTTGGGAGTCCTGTGTTCCATCATTTTTAGTCAAACATTGAATGTGTTTTCTGATCAGAGTTATCTTTTTAAGAGTTCTCCTTGATTCTCCTTGATTCTCCTTGATATTTTTATGAAAAAAATTTCAGTATTTGCACTACGTAGCTTCATCCTGGGTCACCTTTCAGATTTCATTCTTAAGTTTTTAAAATTGTCATTAAAAACATATAGGATCATTCTTGCAGTTAAAGTGTCTGGTACAGCTGTGTTACAAGGCACTGAGCTGTGCAGCGCACCTCCATGGCCACTTCACCTCACTTGACTGAAATTTCATCCAGGGAACAGTCAGTCTGTCTTCACCCAAGTTGAACCCCCAGGTTCCCCAATGCCCGCCTGTCTGCTTTTGTCCTCTGTGAGATGAGCTACTGTAGATACCTCATGTGGTCTTTATTTTATAGATGATTGTCATTGGAAAGAATTTCTTTGTAATTTACTTTTCTCTTAAAAATGAGTTCTGCACTATCCCATTGAAAGTTGACTGCAAGACAAAATGGTTTTTGCACATAACTTTGAATTTCATATAGAAAACCTATGACCTTTTTAATCAGTTTTATTTTGTTTTGCTTTCTATACTAGAAGTTTAACCCAGATGAGTTTTTGTCTTAGTTACTTTTTGCTCGTTGCTGGGACAAATAACCGACACCCAAAATGAAGGAAGGAAAGGTTTATTTAGCTCACAGTTTGTGGAGGTTTCAGTCCGTATTCGGTTGGCCCAAGGCTGAGTGGAGCAGGGCGGAGAGCATCCAGTTCATGGCGGCAGAACAGCAGCAAAACGATGGCAGAAGCAGCCAACCAAACAGGGCAGCAGAGCAGCAGCACCAGCTCCAGCTCCAGTCTATCTCTCTGTCTCTCTTTATATTACATTCAGGCTCTCCGCCTTAGCTCCCGCCCTAGGCTACACCCATAATCCCAGAAGTACTTCCACCCATAATCCCATCAGTACTAAAACCCATAATCCCAGGGATCATGGATCAAGTCTCAAACTCTAGAAGTCCCCGCCCAGTGACTCCATGAGGCTTTGGGGGGACAACTAGACA
>PVJA010034741.1:0-22316 GCA_004027025.1 Myocastor coypus | reverse complement strand
CTCTAGTTTTTGTGTAGTAGATGGAGATGAACCCTTTCTGATGGGTGAATTTTAAAAGGATGATGAAAATTAGTGCAAAAATAGGATATCACTCTGGCTCTTGCACCTTGTGTGAGCCCACATAGGCAAATGGATGCATGCGACACATGCTGAAGATTGAACTGCTTCAACGTTGAGCTCCATTGCAACCATTTTTATTTTATCTTGAGTCAAGATCTCACTAAATTGCTCAGTTTTCCCAGGCTGGGCTTGGACTTATGATCCTTTTGCCTCATCCTCCCAGAATGCAGGAATACAAGTATGTATGTCCGTGCCTGGCTCATGCCTCAGGTTTGAGACTTGTACAGTGGTCATAATAATTATACCTGTGTTATAGATGCTTGTCTTAAATATATATATATATCAAAACAGATATGAAATTTTATTTTATTTAATTGACAGAAAAACAGATTGTATTTCTTGTATGTATTATAATGTTTTGATATATATGTATAGTATGGAATGATTATATTTCATAAATATAAACATATGCATGTTTAGAAGGTATTGGCAAATACTATCAGCTATGCTATTTATATGGAACGTATTGATTTCTGTCTTTCTTTGTTCTTACAAACAGAGAATAAAGTTTCAGCAGGTCTAAAGTGTTGGCTCCGAGACAGTGTTGTCTCTGCACTGTGCTTGCTTTAAGAACCTAGAGGCCAAGGGCACTCCATTCAGTTGTCTTACTTTTATAACAAGCTGGCTTTTGGAACATATCATTGTGTGTGCAAGGGGACCAGGACATGGGAGAGCCCAGCCGTCGTGTTCCTACTGGTTTTGCGCTCTCTGATTATGAAGAGCGTCCCGATGCCGTGTCATGGAGGAGGCTGGGTTTCACTAAAACTCTCAGATACGTTTGTTGAAACTGATTCAATTGTCATGTAGGAGATTAATAGGTAATACTGGCTTCCTTAAGAGCTTTTATACTAGAGAAACATTTTAATATAAAATATATCAATAGAAAGCATGTCCTTTCAGTAGAGTTTTCATAGATTTTATAATCCCATTTATTCAAAGGCAGATGAGTGGGGAACTGATAGAAGAACGATTCCGCTCATTGCTGGAATGCCTGGGTCTGGAGAGAGTGCCGTTCTGTACATCTTCCAAGTTTGCGCTCTTCTTTCATCTTGACAAGGTCAAGGAATAATTCTTCTGATAATCTCAACTCTCGTTAGGCCGTCACATCATCGCATTTCTTGCCTTTGTCCAGTTTGATGGCATTTTATATTTAACTTGACAGTCACACATTGTGCTAAGGGGACTGTGGTGCTGTGTACATAGTGTCTTCTTCTGAGTTGCTGACAATGGAATCCCTCAGGAGTAATCCTGTGCGTCTGATGTGAGTACAAACTGCCAAATGTGTAGAACAGTGGCACCTTCTGTAAAATACAGCACTCTGGAAGGCCGAGACATGAGAGTCACAAGTTTGAGACTAACTTGGGGAACTACAGCAATTTTGTAAGCCACTATCTCAAAAGCAAAACAGAAAGATGGGCTGGCATGTGAAGTTCAGGGTTCAACACCACTGTGGGGAGAGAGAAAAAAAGCCACATATTATCAGTAAAGGCAAAATTGCAGCTACCAAAGCCAAATTAATAATTTGTCCAGCTCTATAAGTGTCATAACCTATATTGGCAACTAATACTAGTTAAACGTTAAGTATCTTGAGAAGTAGTGATCTTAGAGGGCATACATCTAGATATCGGATCTGTTCTTGAGGCTAACAAATCCAGTGCTAATCTAATAGACCTGATTTTTTGCTTTTTTGGCAAACTCATCAAGTCACTAAGTGACAGATGCCTCCACTTACCAGAATCTCCATTAGTTAGTTTGTCAAAAGGAGAACAGACACATTCTTGATACTGTGAGAATGAAACACATATAGTGGCAATAGATGGTTAACAGTTAATATAAAACACGGCACTGGTAGTACATGTGCTATTAAAGTTCAGTTAGACTTCATATTATTCTCCTAATAACCCCCTGCCTCGCTATAAAAATTACAAAGCAAATGGAAGGGAGGCAGAGAACATACACTGCAGATTTTCTACTTATCGCAGGCCTGTAGGATGCTTTCATAAAGGGTTAGGCGTATAATTTATGTTTATGGGTCAGGTTACTTCAAGTGATAGTTTTGCAGGTTTTAGATTGACATTAGCTTATTGACATCAAGCACTTAGAAATTAAAAGTACAGTTTTGATTTATGCCATATTTTAGATTTTCTGAATTGCTTATTTTTTGGTCCTGTGGGTCAAACTCAGGGCCTTAGGCAGAAGGGTTGTTCCCTGCAGCTGACTTATTGGCCCAGCCTTTAAATTTTCTTTGCCTGTGACCTGTACCCTCAGCACTTACAGCTTTTAATGGTAACTTAGAGTTCCAGTTTTATTTATTTATTTTATTGTGCATTTTAGGGAAGGGTCTACACAGTGTTCAGGGTCTCACTACTAGATCGGACTCATAGTGATCCACCCGTTTACAGCCTCCCAAGAGCTGGGGTTATAGGTGCATGCCACCACGCCCAGTCTCAATTGCTGTCTCAGCATGCCTTGGAGTGAGGCCGGCCCTACAGGGCAGGGATCAAATCCCTGGCCCCTGAGCCTGCTTGCAGACACTTCAATCTGCTGGGCTCTTTTGCCTGCCCTCTAGAGCTGCAGTTTTAATCCTAGCTGAAAGCCCATGAAAACATACCTCCTGAGCTGCAATGGCCTAAGGTCAGAGTTAAGTCCTCTGTAAGTGTAGTGTCTACCAAAGTTAATATTTCATGGTATTGATGATTCTTTTATTATTATTTTTGACTTGGTGATAGTTGTAAGTGTCTTGGGGTAAAGTCCACTGATCGGAAACCTTGAAATTCTGTCAGAGACCAGGAGGAAGACAGCACCTATTTAAAGTCTAATGTCAACTCAACCCTCTGTCTACCTTCAGTGTTTGTTCGCTTAGGAGAGTGCCTATAAATTCATCATCCTGTGAAAATGTATGCTTTTTTATAAATCTGAAATGTAGAATTTTTAGGCCTGAAAATTTAAACTTTCTTTTGGTATTTTTGAAGAAAGATGAAAACATGAAAAATCTGCTTAGCTGGAGTATCATTTTTCTATAAAATCTATTGGTGCCAGATCCTAGTGTCAGTTTGTTAAACTTGGTATAGGCTTGTGCTCGATTTTGTTCTGATTTTTAAAATTTGAATCAGTCAACAGGATGATTTCTTATAGAAGTACAATGATCATAATCATATCTCTTACAAAAAACATTCCAATTTAAGATTATAATCAATAAAGCAGCTCCAGGATGCTTTGTGGCAGAAAAATAGCTTTTAATATAAAATGATCCCATATAGAGTCCTCACCTTTTCTGCTTGCAGTAGGAATTGTTGGTGGTCAAGGCTAGCATTTTCCCCACATAAGTTATAGCTGTAGTGCAAATGTTTGTGAAGCCTACGTTTGCAAAGAAGTGGTAACAAGAGAGTCAGTGAGAGGGGAGAATTCTTCTTATGGACTACAAAGTGACAAGGGTCCATTTAAGAGAGGACGTGTCCTACTAGGTAGATTCCTTTAATTCTGAGGATGAACCTTGAAAAGAATTTCCAGTATCTGGAAAGTCTAAAGTGAACTAATTTTAAGATGTTGCTAAGGAAAGAGTACTTCTTCCTCTAATTTTTAGAGAAAGATTTGTGCCTTTCGCCTGTTTCCAGTAGGGTAACAAATATAATGTTCATTTAGTGGAGTTACACTTTCTACATGAGTTTGGTAACAGAACCTGACGTAAGCCTTTGAGAAGAAGCTTGATTGGTTTGGTTACCATAGCAACATGCTTGAAAGGAAGAATGATTTCCTTTAGGAACGCTTCCTAAATGGTGTTTTGTACCCTGTAACAATATTGCTAGCCTGCCATCCTGGGGAGAAGGTGAGGAGAGATCAGTTTGAGGGTCAACTCTGTGTCCTGTTTATGGATTATCCCCGGCAATGAGCCGGGTCTATTCTTTGGGATACTGTGCTAATAGGAGCCTCGGGCGGACCTATTTATGTCTTGAAATGCATAAAGAGAAAACTTGATTCAGACCAACAGTCATATTCCGTTAAGTGCAGTTCCTAAAGCTAATGTCTGTTATGGATTTTTAATTCTCTGCTTATCTTTGTTTGAAATTCCACAATCTATCCACAATTTCTCCTATGAGTGATGTTACTGTTGTGTGGAGACAAAAGGATTTAACTAGTAAATAGATCAGCAGGGGCATCGTGTAAAACCCTTAGCAGTGGCTTGGTATTCTGGAATTACTGTAAACCCTGAGGCTTAGACTGGAGCTTTCCTTTGTTATGGGGTAAATGTCTGTTCCATTAACACAGCGATTGTGTACAGAAAGGCATCGAATCAGTCAAGTGCCACCATAGGGTGTTTTTCAGTGGTTCAAACAGGCTAATGGTTGTTTCACTTGTACATTCAATAATAACAGCAGTGAGGCCTATTAGAACTATTTTTCTAATCAGGCGCATGTTTGTAATTTTTCATTTTCCCCCATTGGTTTAAGGCTACTTCAGAGCAGACTTAATGGCTTTGACTCATGAATCATGTGAACCTCCTTGCTGCCAGTAACGCACGCAGTGACTTTAACATTTGCTTATGTGTAGCTTCATGCAGGGGATGAGAAGCAATCATAGCCGATATCTGTAGGACTATTTTGAATATGATAGCATGGAATTTCTAACTTTGAGAGCTCATGATCGGTAGCAAAATTCATTACAATACCATGATAAGGTTATATCTGAGTCACTATTTTATTCTGGTGTTTAAATGTTTAAATTTAAATTTGTCCGATTATTCCCAGATACTTACTTTCAATTTCCAAATGTTCCCTTTGTTTGTTATCTGAGATGATCTTACCATTGAAAGAAGCAATTGGGAAGGACTGGGTCACGTTTGGAGTCTGACTCAATGCAGTTAGTTTATTGCTGTGCATTTTTTATTTTGTGGGTTATTTTGCAAGACACATATTGCAGTAGCCTGTCATATTCAGTGATGAAAGGTGAGTCAAATGTAGGATCATATAAGCAGACGCATGATTTGATGACCAGAAAGCAGACTGTGTCAGGCATGGGGTTTTCAAGAAAGAATTCCTTCCTTTTCATCTCTTTCCGGGTTCCCTCACCGCCTCTGCTTTCCCTCAGTAGATATGAAGCATTAATGGAAAGCAAAGGCAAATTCTGTGAAGCGGTATCATTTCAGGATATATCAGAAAAACAATACTGGCCTTTCACCAGAGTTGGAGCCATGAGAAAGCGACACACATTTGGGCGCCTCAGGGACCAGGTTGCCTTGCAAAATAGGAGGTTGTGATAGGCAAAATTTACACTTTGTTCTAAGGTGGTCTATAGGGAAATGAATGGCTTCTCTAGACAGTTACACAGATCTGCCTATGAATAGAACTTGAGGTGCACTTCAGGTGGGTCCCCTTCTTCTATTAGGGCTAGGAACTTCTCTGTGGCCAGTCCTCATTATTCTTGGAGACACTCTGATCTCTCTTGCCCGCCGGGCAGCCCATGCGTCTGTGCATCTGGGTGTCACCCCCGCCGGCAGGAGCTTCTCTTCCTAGCTGTCTTTCTCAGTGATGCTTACTTAGATCACTGGCAAAAGTACAGTTGTGTCCATGCTCCCCAAGCCTACTTCTTGGTCTTCTTCATTCTCTTGGACAGCTGGCCTCTGTTTTCACTCTGTTATTTCTTCTAAATTTCTTTGTGCTTTCCGTGCCCCTTGTCTCAATCTCTGGGCCATGAATATTGGCCTCCGTTTTTCCTGGGCCTTCTGGATCCTGGGAGCATTTCTGATTTTCTCTTCCCTACCACCTTCTTCCTTTCCTATCTGGAGAGCAGGTCTCTTTCAAGGCTTCTTGCCAAGTGCTGGCTCTCTCTGTCTCTCTCTGTGTCTCTGTCTCTGTCTCTGTCTCCCTGTCTCTCTCCCTGTCTCTGTCTCTCTGTTTCTCTCTGTGTGTCTGTGTCTCTGTCTCTCTCTCTCTGTCTCTCTCTGTGTCTCTCTCTGTCTCTCTCTCTCTCCCTCTCTCCTTTTCTATGGTTGTCCACTAACCTGCATGGAAAACGACTACATGTGCAGAAGGGTCCCTGCGGACCATCTTTATCTCTGTCTCTTGGGCTGTGTGGAGGATATGAACTAATGAGATTCCGAACAGCTCTCTTTCACTTTAAAAATCCTTATCTAAAGCCCTCCTTGTGTCTACGTGACTTGTTTTCAGTTCTTACTCCCTAAACATTTATTGAGCATTTATTATGTGACAGGCGCTGTGGCCTATAGGCCCAGTGCTGTGTGATCCCGAGCCTTGCTCTTTTAGAAATTACCCATTTGGGTAGAGGGCAAACAGGTAAATAAATCTGATCTCCCTCCAGTGGTCTGGGACAGAAGAAGGCCAAGAAATATGTATATACCTTGTGAAGTGAATAATTTGCAATAGAAAACAGGAGCCAGGAGGACCCAGAATAAAGAGGGCTTCTCAGAGAATAGTGTTCAGGCCTTTTGAATAATTGCTGGGATATTAGGTATCAGAATTTTATTATTTAGTAAGGTATCCCTGGAACTTCATTAACATCTGCTTTATGTTTACTATGTGAGTAAATACAGCTCCTCAGTTGGTAAGAGCAGGCCTTCCATCCTGGGGAAGAAGAGAGAAGGAGGGGAAGAAGAGAGAAGGAAGAGAAGCGAGAGTATGTTTTGCACCATTCCCTGAAAAGCACTCCACTCCTGACTTCTCTTTCAGATTCTCAAGGTCCTTTCAGGCCCTGATCCTGTCTTCTCTGCGGGCTGGTGGTGCTCTCTGGCTTGTCTTTCTACCCCCACCGCTTGCCTGGTTTCCTGCTCAGACGTGCAGTGCTGGCAGCTGTTCTGCTTTCCAGCGTATTAATGAAGAATGCCCCCAAAACACAGCCCAGAAGTGTCCTCAGCGAGTGCATTCCTTGTGTTCCCTGGGAGGCGGCCACTGCCTGTCCGGAGCCCCTCGAGGACCTTCTCGCCACTTCCAAGCTACGCAGTGTAGATCCCCTTTTCTCAGTTTATTGATGCTTGTGTCATAATGAATAGAATCAATAGCTTCGTGGAAGTGCATCTATAAATCATCGCATTTCATTCCCTTGCTCTGCTGCTCTCCGTATTCCATCGGAGGAGATAAGATTTTTTTTTTTTTTTTTTTTTTTTTTATACACGCTGGCATACAGCAAGCTGTGTCAGGTGTTACCCAGTAGGGTGTCTTACCTTAAGATGTAGGCAACTATATTTCTGTTTAAACAGTTTTTCTGGTCAATTTTAGGCTCTTTCTTTGAAAGAAATGTATTTATATCTTACCTTAACTTCCCTCTCCATCCTCCAGATACTTTAGATATGTCCTCTCCAGAGGCATGGGTCCATTTCTTTTAGGGTAGTGATTGAAAACCAACATGATGTTCCAGGTAATGGCAGGAGACTGGAAAGAGGTCAGCTGGTTGAGCTCTTATCAAATCCTGTCATTCCTTGGCTGCTCTTCCTTGGTCTTTACGTGGTGGGATATCTCCTTTTGAACCTGTTAGAGTCTGTTAGAAACTCTTTTATCGCCAACATACGTGATATCTTTCTATGAAGAGTAAGAAGGAGTGGGAACCAGTGGGCATAGGTTTACCAGTTCAGAGCATCCTTACTACTTCAAAGCCACTGCCAGCCTTACCTATTATGTCTACTTACATGACCTGCTTGTTGTCCATAAGAACGTCTTCACAGGTCCTCGCATGGTAGCTCTTCCTGCCTCTTACCTTGCTTGGTGGCTTCATTGTTCTTGCACTATTACTTAACTGTTGTCAGTGGCAGTCCAAAATATTAAGTGTCTAGTGTATGCACACTGTCCATGCTACCCACCCATTGGCCACTTGCTGGCCTTCTCTTTTACCAGGCAGAATGTCACAGCACTTGTAGATGGACTCCAGGATGATCCACGACTTCAGTCCTTGGGAAGTAGCCCCACTGACAAAGGGGTGTCTTAGTTAGCTTCCCATTGTTGTGAAAGACTGCGAGTCACTGCAAAAACCCGCGGGCTGGCAGCAAACCCTTCAACACAACGAGCTTCCTGCGTGAATGTTTTAGATGATGCCTAGAGGAGGACAACGGCCATTTATGCATAACTGCCCCTGTGTGTTTGTGTCTGTCTGTGTGTCTTATCTAACGATTGCCAGAAGTAATGCAGCAGAATTGTAACACAGGGCCTCTCCCTTCACGTTTTTTTTTTTTTTTTTTTGTCAGAGAAGGGAAGTTTGTTGTGAGTATTCCCATTCTGCATTTAGCTTTCCTTAATGAGTCCTTAGATTTGTTTTGTTTACACCCTGTGTGGGAGGGCACCCTGCTGTCTGCTTGGCTATTTATGCTGAGGTACCCACTCCGTTGGTGGAAGCAGAGTTTGATCTTTGAGGGATGTTCTTGAATTCAGGAAGTCCACCACCTTCACCGATCTCTGTGAAGCTTCCCTATTCATCTGTGTCATGCAGGTCATTTTTCCCACGGGCAGAGCACTGGGAGCTAAACAGAAAGGTAAACTGTCAAGCAGAGTTCACGCTGAAAATAAAGTTAATTTCTAAGTCACATATAAGGAAAATTCACTTTCAGCAGAAACCGTTGATGAAACTGGGTTATTGCTGTTTTGCTTTTCTGGGGGCAAAGATAATTTTTTAATTAACATCAAAAAGACCATAGATTAAAAATGTATAATTTTAATAATTCAGACAACCTAGCAGCCTTTTCAGGAAACAAAGTCCATTGTTGTTAGTGATTAACGACTTTGAGTCACAAGACTCTTGGAGCAAGAGGCCAGACATGGCTCTTCTCTGTCCCAGTGACCTTTGGACGGTTTCTGCTGCCTGGCCTTGGGTTAAGTCCCACAGAGCAGGACGTTCCCATGAGCTAACCGGTCTGTTGGTTTTTACTGATCACCTCCATTATAGCAGGAGCTGTGGTGACCGAGCAGGTTTAGGTTTTTGGCGATCAGACCATGCCATGGTGAATGGTGCTGCCCATGCTGACGTCCTGTCACGGGGCTCTGCCCCTCCCTTGCATGATTGGCTCTGGAGGGTGGACAGGCTTTTGTCAAGGTGAACTCAGACAGCCTCCCGGAGCCAAGCCTGGTTTGTGCCCATTAGCTGTTTGACCTGTGCTGCGTTTATGACTTTATTGGTTGCTGTGGTATTTGCTTTTGGTGCTCTAAGTCACATCTTTTCAGGGACGATTTGATGGATGCCGATGGGTGGCACCTCCAGGGTACTTGTTGCTGTTCTGTTCAGGGCTTTGTCCCAGACTGAGACCCCAGCCCAGTGCGTGGGCAAGGCCAGTGGGGAGCTGGAGAGGAATTACTGCTCCTTCAGCCAACAGTGGACAAGGCTTTGGGGACAGATGCCCTGCTGTCCCTCCTCCACCAGAAAGACTCTGAGGCTTCTAAATTGTGCTACACTGATCCCTTCCTTGCTCTACCCCCATGTGACAAAACCTGCCAATCCTTGTGTGCAGCTTTACCTGCAGGAAAACAAAAATCACAGCAACTGCTAAGATTGCAAAATGAAAGTGTGGAGGCTGAAGAGGGTGAATTGCAAGCTTAACCCGGCCTAGGCAACTTCTGGGCAGCTTAGTGACTTGCCTTGTCTGAAACTAGATGAACAAAATAAAAATTTAAAGCCGTGTGAGCAGGGCTGTGTACATAGCTTAGTGGGAAGGGTGCAGGTTCGATTTCCAGTACTCCAAAAGGGGGAAAAAAAAGGTGGCAGGTAAAAACTCCCATCTTCTGCCTTACTTAAATCACTAAAGATCCAATAATCCTTGGAGCACATTCCCTTATAGTGGAAGTCAGCTGATGCTGCTTAAAATGAGATAATCTGAGATTTTCAGGCCGCCCTAATCTCCATCCAGTCTCCCTTTTAAATACCTACGAGGCTGCGGAAGTGGGGGAGCCTGAGACCTGGATAACTGGAGTCTTTCAGAGGTGAGGAGAAGCAAGAAGCAGTTCTGCATGGCAAGGATGTGGTCACGTTGAAGCCAAGGAGATGGGTATGTCGTTTGCACCTTGGCAGGATTTTGTGTGTGTGCGAGGAGGCTGCTGCTTTGTTGTCGTTGTTGTTCCAAAGTTGATCCTGTGGCAAAAGATATAGTTATTCAACAGGGTTAGGCAATTCTGGCTTCCCGTCAATTACAAAAATGCATGACTATCAACACTGATTAATTGGATCGTTATACAAATAACCCTACAGTAATAAATACCCATTGTGTGGCAGGGAGGCATATGTTTGTCATATGTATTAGGGGAGCCCTGGGGGCCCAGAGGAATGATGAATTGGCCCACACGGCCGTGCCTCACAGCTGTCGGCGTGGCTCTGATAGCAGGTGATAGTTGTACAAGAGCGTGTCACATTGACTCTTATCTCTTATGACATCTGTTGATAGAAGCTCCTTTTTAGATTTGATCCAGACGATGACCTTGATATTCCTGGTGAAGAATAAAGACTCACCATTGTTATCGTGAGGAGGAGAGACTTGCAACTTTTGCTTTACACACGTCATATCAAATTATCAGGCTGAAATTGATAATACAGTGAAGAGTGGCCGTGGACAGCAGTGTCGCAGCGACTGCTTTGTACACACAGTACCCTCCCGCCTGGCTCTCTAATAGGGATCCTTTGAGTTCTCCGCAGCCACTCTCTGGGCTTGCAGGTGTGCCCACAGAGACTGTGGTTACAGTAGCATCCTTTTTAGAGGACAGTCTCAGAAATAGAAGAAAGGAATAAAGTGGTGTTCTCACACTTTTCTGAAAGGTATAAACAGAAGCATGTCAGGGGTTTAGAGACTGCTTAGTATTGGGTTGCTGGTGCCTCATTAGGGCTACCAGTCTAGGAAGACCTCACTCATCCTCTGAGAGCCTCATTCTCTCTGCCTGTGAAATGAGGATGCTGGTACCCCCTTGACTACCTTGGACCATGGTGCTACAGCATTGTGTGAAACTAGGGCACATATTTTGGTTTGCTAAAGATCTGACTAAATATACAGTGGTAGCATTGTTTCTGCAGTTTAGGTAGAGAAGTACATTAGAAAGTTGAAATGCGAAGTTGAAACCACTAGCGTGTAGGCCAGGCCGAGTGCCACTTGCCTGTAGTCAGGGCGGTCTGGGAGGTGGAGGCAGGAGGATCACAAGCTCAGGGGTAGTGTGGATACCTCACTGAGGTAGTGAGGTCATATTTCCAAAAAAAGAAAGAAAGAAATGAAAAAGGTCGAAGATGTAGCTCCATGTGAAGACCTCGAGTACAGACTGCTGTGGCAGCAGCAATAACAACCACACCACACACGTGGTGGTGTTTCAGAGCTACTCCTTTTCTGGAGACAAATGAAGCGCTGGCGTGGGTGCGGCGTGCATGGTCAGCATGTCTGGCACAGTTGCTCTGTGACCTTGCCCACGGTATTTCCACTCGCTTGAGTCTCAGTGCACCAGGGCCCCTGGCTGGCTCTCCAGTCTCTGGCTCTGTGGCTCGGGGCAGCTTCTGTTCTGCCCAGGTGACTCTTCATCTCGCTGGGTTTCTTTATGTCTGTGACGTGGACCTTCAGACCCTCTGTGCCTGCCTAGGCCAGTGCCGCTTAGATGCCTGCGAAACACCTGGGAGCCCTTCGCAGATTTCCTTCCAAAGCTGCATCCGAGCCGGCAAGTGAAGGCTGCCTCGATGGGCACCGCGCTGGACTCTGACGCAGATGGCCTTTAGTGAAACGTTGGTCTCAAATATATGTGTATCCACTGTTTTATGAAAATTCAGTAGTTATTTATAGAGTCCAATCATTATTCTGTTTACTAATTGAGTCTCTGTCTACATGTGCATCCCCGAGCTGGCTTTATATAAATATGGTGGGCTGGGCCAGCAAGCCAGCTCAGTGGACTAAGCATCTTCTTAGTCAAGCGCAGGGACTGGGGCTCAGTCTCTGGCACCATATACCACAATGGCCCCACCCAAGCATGCTGAGCAGGCCACCAAGAACAACCAGTTGTAGTGACACACACCCGTAATCCCAGTGCTGTGGAGGCTGAAAAAAGGAGGATAACTACAAGTCCAAGCTGTGTAGTGAGACGCTGTACCAAATAAATAAGTTATATATTTTGTTTCTACATTCACTTGTATTCTTTAGGCGTTTCCCATGAAGATGAGAAAAAGCAACACATGCCTTCGCCTCCTACTGTAGTGTGCACTTTGTATTGGGGATTTGAATTTAGCCTTTTATTCAGCATTTTAATGTGAGACATAGGCTTTTCCAGAAGGACCTATCATGGAAAGAAACTTAATGTAAGTAGCAGCTCATAGTAGAATTGTAGGGGAGGCGGCAAGTGCCAGTGGAGGGACGCGGCTGCTCCTGGCTAGATCTCCTGCTTCTGCCCTTTAAGTAGGAAGGCCCTGCTGCAGCTATTTGGTGGCATCCTGGTTCTAGATCCATGTGTATTTCCAGTTCCTAAATCAGCTAGGGATGCCCATGTGATTATTTGAGAGAGAAAGAGGTCAAATCGGAGGATACCTTTGCGTTTGAAGTGGTATCCCGGATGAAAGGCGGGGCGTTTCAGTCAGAGGCTCTCACCGCGTGTTGCAGAGTGCCTGGGAGTTTGCACTTGTCACAGCCAGTGTGTCCCCAAGCAGTGTTGGAAATTTAAGTTCACAGTTGTGTAGAACTTTATGGACAAGACTGAATGCAGCATAGGCGTGATCAGAATATACAGTGATTATTTAAAATGTGATTTTCATTTTGAGCGTATCTTATCATTCTTGGGAGTCCAGGGAGCAGTTCTCAAAGTCCTCTTCGGGCCTTTTGTGGTGCAGCAGTTGCTGTGCTGGTACCACGAACCAATTCTGATCGTTGACCTGCAAGGTCACTTTGACTCTGAGAAGAGCCCAGCGCTGTCTGGTGAATAAGGTGGATGAAGCCGCGAGGAGGTGCTGTCACGTGCCTTCCTTCTGCATTGACGGTGCTCAGCAGCCGCATTCACTGCAGTTTTAAAGATTAACGTTAGAGATACATGTTAGATGTGCATAATGATTGTTGTGGTTCGTGTCTAGTTGTCCCCACAAAGCCGCAAGCAGTCACTGGGACAGGCGTCTAGAGTTCGTGATTAATTCATGATCCAATTTAGGACTGTGGGTATGAGTACTGCACTTGCCCTGGGAAGGACAGCCTGGATACAGTGGAGTGGGGGAGAGAGGCTTCTTTATGGTAGAATAGTACTCCTTTGAATAAACCCCCCACTCCTTCCTTGTCCATTCCTCAGCTAATGGGTGTTTAGGTTGTTACCAAGATTTAACTATTATAAACTGTGGCGCTATAAACATGGACATAGGGACACACAGTGGCATGGTGTTTTTAATTCTTCCAGGTAGATTCCCCAGAAGGGGACCTCAATTTCCACAGTGCTTGTACCAGTCTACACACCCATGAACAGTGGAGAAGGGTTTCTTTTTCCCCTGATAGCCTCTCTTTTTCAAGGGACATGGAATTTCAACATGGTTTTACTTTGCATCTCTGAAATATCTAAGTGATGTTAAACATTTTTTATATGAATTTGGCATTTATATTTCTTCATCTAGGAACTATCTGTGCATTTCAGATGCCCATTTTTGGACTGGAACTTCAATTGTGGGGGTTCTAATTTTTAGGTAAAGATTTCATGAACAAAATCTTGACTGCATACGAAATAATACAAAGAGTCAGTAACTGGGATCTCATCTTATCCAAAAGCTTTTCCACACCAAATAAATCACCAATAAAGGGCAAAGACAAGCCACAGAGTTGGTGGGGGGGGGTGATCAGCCATTTATCTACCACATAAAAGACATATTTAGAACATACTCTAAAAAGTTTTTAAAATTCACTGCATTTGTGATCACCTAAGAAAAACACATGAAAGGTAATTTCCAAAACTGCTTCAGAAAGTGGCAAGAACAATGGGATAAGTGTGTTTGAAAGGAAGGGGATTAATGGCGATGTGTCTCTCAGCGTAATGAATTTTAAACCTTCAAACATTCACGGTGTAATTTGAACACTTACAGCTCTATGTAGATCTCCTTTACAGTTTGCCTACCTCATTCTTCACTGGCATGAGTCCTTTACTTAGGAAGCCAACCTCAGGGGCAAAGGGAAAGACGAAAAACGAAACTGGGTAGACGAGCCACTTACTGGATTTTTTAGTGAGTTCAAATTCTGAAGGGCATCCAGCAGAAAAGTCTTACCAGGAGGTATAAAAAGTCAAGCCATATTAATATGCTGAGCTGTAAAAGGCTAAGTCAGCAGCTTCTGACATTGCCAGTTCTGTTAACCCACCGCCACTATGGACTGTTGGGCTGTGCATACAGCTAGTTTCTCGTAGGTCAGTGAGAAGAAAGATTTGTACTAACAGTGCTTACACAAGGTATCAGGTCTGCGTCTTGTACTCTGAACAAGACTATGAAGATAGCAACATGCAGTGCACTAATTATTGCAACTGTCCTACTAACCTGTTGTGAAACTGTCTCAACAAACAAAAAAATTCTGAAGGACATCAAAGACTTCTTAGTATTTCTTTCATAGACTTGTTTAAAATCAAGCTTATTAAGATACGAGGTGGATTCTGACCAACCTCTTATTTTCAAAGGCACAATCCTTTTAAAAATGCTTCTTCTAGGGCAGTGGTTCTCAACCTGTGGGTTGCGACCCCAGCGGGGGTCGAATGACCAAAACACAGGGGTAGCCTAACGCCAATGGAAAATACATATTGAAACCCATGCTATGCCATGGTGAAATGTTATTTATTGGAATTAGTAATAAATATTTCTCAACATATAATTACATATTGTTTTTGTGATTAATCACTATGTTTAAATTATGTTTGATTTGTAGCAATGAGAATACATAATGCATATCAGGTATTTACATTCCGAATCATAACTGTAGCAAAATTACTGTTTTGCAGTAGCCACCAAAATTATTTTTTGGTTTGGGGTCACCGCAACATGAGGAACTGTATTGCGGGGTCATGGCCTTAGAAAGGTTGAGAACCACTGGGTAGGGACAGAGAAGATAGCTCAGTAGATTAGGTGCTTCCTGGCAAGCTCAAGGTCCTGAGTTCAATCCCTAGTCACACACACACACACACAATGCTCCTTCTGTTTATTAACCATTCACTGATGAAATTATTCATACAGAAACATAGTGAAACTTTCTAAATACAAGTTCATTCCTCTCCTAATGCATGGTTGCTTTGTAACTTTGATTATAGTGATTACACTGTTCTTCATTAGGACTGACTTGCGAGGTGCAGTGCTCCAGTAAGCTACAGTCTGAAAGCTCACGGCTTCTGTTTTCTTCTTAAAACCTCACTTCCCGCTTCTGTCAGTGTCAGCAGCTATTCCCTTAACATAAATATTTTTGTCACTGTAATTGTGATAGGACAAAGGAAATTCACAGGAGTTCCTGCTTTCTGGCTGTCCTACTTACTCTTGTGACAGAATTAGGATTTTATTTCCATCCTAGTTTTATCAGCATAAATATATTTCCGCCACCATTCTAGTAGATTACAGGACAGCTGCCAGTGGAGGGGAAAAAGGGTGGTTTTTAAGACACAGTTTTAATACCAATCCAGATACTGCACCTTTGAGTCAGATGTAATGCATTGAAAGAACCGAATAGATTCTGTTAGTCACAGTACAGGGAGCAAGTCTTCAGTCAGTCAAGATGTGAAATTTTAATATTGGATTGAGGTAAACGTGTACAGTTAATCTGAGAGAAGCCTAATCAATACTTGTTTGATATTGATAGGTGATTTTAGAGCTTGCACTTTCTAAGCTCAGACTCAGAGAAATTAGTGTACAGTGGTGATGTGGTCTCCGAGTCAGGCAGGTACTATTTAAATCCGAGAAGCAATCTATATAAGAGGTAGTTTTGAATCTGCTCATTACACATGAACATAGGTTGTGTGTTTAAGCAGTCCTGTTATTATGACTTGAATTTTAAAACTAATTAATTGATGTGATCAGTCACTTATAAATCTTTGACAATGAATGTGTGATACCTATTTGTGCATGAAGCTAGGTCGGGTGTCTCTTGAAGTACCGTAGAAAGCATATGCTCCAAGTCACATCACTTGACAGCCAAATGTTTGCCTTTCTCTGTCTTTCTCTATTCATTTTTCTATTGCAATTGAGTCTTATAATTACTTTCCAGTTTGACAAATGCTTTAAAAAAAAAAGAAACATGGTTATTATTGAGATGCCTTGCCTAAGATGTTCATTTCTCATACTGGGAGTGTTACTGTGGTGTCTATGCTGCCCTCAAGGGCAAGCACTGGAGTTTTTAGAGATGCCACCTGGCCTGGAATTTCAAGCAGAGAGAACATGAATTCTAATTACATCTCTGACTCAATCTTTCTAAACTTAAGTTTTCCCACTACAGTTTGGATCAGACTGGCTTCAGGAAATTATTATGAAATTAAATGGGGCTAGGTCCTGAAGCCTCATAATCTTACTTTTCCAGACATGATTCATGCCTGGTCCCATGACTTTGATTGGAGAGCACAGGTCTCATAAGTGTCCAGAAGAACAGCAGTTTCTATCAGCAGAGTGATAGATACTTCTGGACTTCTTGGCTTTTTTGCTCCTTAAGTAGCCAGTTGGAAAAGGGTGAAGAGCCATCAGATTCATTTTCCAGGTTAGAAGGCCCAAGATATTACAGGATCTGAGGGGCATTATGACATGCCTTCAGCCAACACAACCTATTTATTTTTATTTTTATTTTTTTCTTGTTTCAGAACTTTTGTTTGTTTGTTTATTTATTTTATTTTTATGGCCGGCTCAGCCTGCCCTGAGGGCAGGGCTGGCACAGCATGTGGTGCTTGGGATCGAACCACAGTCCCTGCAGCCTCCTAAGCTTTCCTAAGCAAGCGCTTTAGACCACTGAGCCATCCTGCCAGGCCCACAACCTATTTTTATGTATTTGCTTATCACCTTCTGTACCAGGCTCGCAGCTTCTTGTGATGAGGGCCACTTTGTGTTCACTAATCTTTCTTTCTCACATGTGTTAACAGGTGGCCAGCATTAAAGGTCTTTGGTATTCAAAAGAAGTAGGTATTGCCAAGTATTCTGATTTAGGACAAGTTGGTGCCACATAAGTTCTCCCAGTTAGGATGGTTGATTTTGAGGTGCTTGTAGCTTTTTATTATTAAGAGGCATAATGGATTTCAAACAAAAGACAGAAAACATCAAAGAGATACTAAAAGAATGGTTTTAGTGTGTGTCTTAGAGTAATTTTTTAGCAATAAATGAGCTTTTGACATTTTTTTTTTTTTTTTTTTGCCAATAGGCTTTTCTTCTAAAAAGTTGTTGCGGGTGAGACTACCAAGGAAGATTTCACAAATTTTATAAGCTACATATGAAAATAAGGAACTCAAAAGTTAAAGACAGTAATCTATAGGAAATACAAATTAAAACTGTGTTGGTATTTCATTTCAACCTAATCTGTATGACTGTCAAGAATACAGGAACTGTGGCCCGACGGGATGGTTCAGTGGTCTAAAGCACCTGCTTGGGAAAGCGTGGGCAGCTTCAGGGACCGCGGTTCAATGATCCCCAGCACCACATGCTGCGCCAGCCCTGCCCTTGGGGTGGGCTGAGTGGGCCATAAAAATGAGTGAATAAACAAAGGTTTCTGTAACAAGAAAAAAAAAAAAAAAAAAAAGAATACAGGAACTGCAAATGCTGGAGAGGATGTGAGAGGAAAAGGAATCCTGTTACACTGTCGTTGAGAAGCTGAGCTGTGCATTCGCTATGGAAACCAATGCGGAGATTCCTGCAAAAGCTATACCATGTCATGCTAAGTTCCTGAAAAACTGAAGACAGAATTCTGTAGTGTTTCACACACACCCATACTTATAGCAACACCACTTATAATGGGTAAGCTGTGGAAGCAGCCCAGATGCCCATCAGCTGATGAGTGGATAAAGAAAATGCAGTACACATGCACAGCCCTAAAAATGTGTCCTCTGTTTAGATTGAGGCAGAGAAGAGAAACTACCTCACAAGCATTTTCTGAATGGTATAGTGACTTGCAAACAAACTATGGTTGCGAGTCTTCAATGACAGTTATATTAGGTTTATTCCCTCTAATCCTTGAGGGATAATAATTATTTCCACCTTAACTGTGTGGAAACGGAGGTGGAAAGATATTAGTAGTTTTCCCATAGTCAGAAAGCCGGCAGTAGTCAGCTCTGGGTTATTAGCCTTTTCTTAATAAAAGCAGATGAGCTTAGTACCTACTATATATTCTCCTCAAAAAAATGTAATTTGAATTGGCATTTGAAAATAATCAACAGTCTCAAGAACATCCCGCAGACTGAATGTGGTCAAGTTTCAGACAAGTTTTTATGTGTCTCAGGCCCTGGAACTCTTCACAATTACTCAATTCGTGCATTGCCTTTTTCTCTTCTTTTGCATTGCTTTTATTTGCCGTCGGGTAGGTCGAGTCATTAAGAAGGAGGGTTCTGAATATTTTTTCCCTTGGTAACTTGGTAGTGGGTGGCCCTTCCTGTCCTCCAGATGAATAATGTATTTTGAAAATGTCTCAGTATTTCCTAAATAGCACTGATAAACATCAGGCCCTTTTTCTGTGGTAGTCCTGGGGATACAACCAACAGCCCTGCGCTTGCTATGTAAGTTGCTGGGCTGGCTTCGCACTAGTGGCGCCCGTGCCTCAGACCGGGCAGCTGAGACCCTAGGCAGACACTGGTGTGCTGGGCTAAGCACCCTTAGGATTTCACGAGAGAATGCTACAGAGGTCACTGGGACACATAGAGAGTCTGTCACACATAGCAAGAGGCGCGTGTCTGTGGTTGCTGTTTCAGTCAAGAGATGCTCCCCAGTGCATTTTTATTTCTGGATTTGACTCCTGGGAAAATGACTGCTGACAGTGACTAAACTACTATCACCATCATCTTTCACCGAGCAACACAGAAACTGGTAAACAGCCAATTCTTGCTTGGAAGTGAAGTATTATAATGTTTACAAATAAAACTCATATCTTGATAAGATATATATCATAGTGATTATCTACTCTTTGAAAAAATAAGCTCAGTAGTTATCACTCCTGTTTTACAAGTGAGGCAGCAAAGGCTCAGAGAGATTATGTATTTATGTCATAGTCTGACAACATGATGTTGAAATTCTACCTGACCAAGAATTATTAACTCATAAATTCATAACATTTTCTGTATAATTTTTACTAATAAGAGTTTTCTGTCAAATACCCACTGGCTAGTTAAGAAAAAGAAATGAGAAGCTTACAGCACATGTCAATTTCTTTCTTTCTTTCTTTCTTTCTTTCTTTCTTTCTTTCTTTCTTTCTTTCTTTCTTTCTTTTTTTTGTAGTGCAAGGTCTACAGGGTCTTACTACACAGATAAGGCTTGTAGTGATTTTACTGTGTTCAGCCTCCCAAGTTCTGGGATTACAGGCATGTGCCACCATGTCCAGTCTCAATGACTGTCTCAGCGTGGCCCATGGGTGAGCTAGTATGGTAAGCTGGGGATTGAACCCTGGGTGCTGTGCTCTGCCTACGTAGGCACTTTAGTTCCCTGAACTATCTGACAGGTCCTTTGTATTAGATTTCTAAAAACATGCATATTAAAAAAAATACCAGCCAAGAAATAGTGATGGCACATTTTGCTTCAGAGCAGTCATTGGCACTCGTGCGCATGTCCGTATATGAGGAATGGGCAAAGGGGTCTCCTGATAGGATGCCTGCTTGATTGCGTGTTATTGTCATGGAAATATGGCGGAAGTGCCGTGCTATCCTTGTGTACTTCGTTTTTGTGAGCTCATATATATGAATATTTATCAATCTCTAAAAAGTTATGGTAGAGTACTGAAATATAAATTTCCAACACAATCCTATTAGTATTTATGGGGGCTGTGAGTAGGGATTACTTTCTTGAAAACAAACAAATAAAATTTGTGTTTCAAGTCTGGAAAATCTGCCTGGATTGCCTAGGGGTCACAGATCAGCTTGACTACAAGGGTGTGTGAGTGTGTGTGTGTGTGTGTGTGTAAAGATCTAACATGAAGAGTGTATTTAAGGAAGGACAATTTCTCTATGGAGAAGTCAGGAGTAAATAAGAGGAATGGATATTTATCACAAAGCGCATCTGAACATAAAAGAATAATGGCCAAGTGTTAACTAAGCCTGTTAGCGTCTGCTGTCAGGGAGGTAGTGGAGAGGGCAGCTGGAGTTTGCTGGTGTTTGTTGAGTCTCCGAGCCTCACCCTTTGTTCACTTTATTTCAGGAAAGAGATATAGCAACGTTTATTTTTTGCTAAGACCCTAGCCATTTGCAAGGTACCATTTCTTCTTACCTGCTACCTCACAACCAAATGCCTTTTTTTTCCCCATTTATTATTATTATTATTTTTTTATTGGTCTGATGTATTTAATGCTTCTGTTTTCCTGACTGGACATTTCCTGGCCTCCTCCAACTAGGGTGCTTTAAAGCATTTCTGCAGGTCACCCTGAAGTAGTTCTCTTTCATGAATTCTTAGATGACTCCAGGGATTGTTTTTTGTACAAACCAGAAAAAAAAAAAAAAAAAATGCAAACAAGCTAGCTTTCCACATGCATCCGAAGCTATGAGTTTTTTCAGGGATTTCTCAAAGGCCCTTAAATTGAAGAAATGAGTCTAGAAGCGGCATGCTCTGACTCATAGCTCATTGTAAATTTATATCAATGAGAGGTCTGTGACTAAAATAACTGTATTTATATATGATTACTGAAGCACTTGTAGGAGCCAGAATTGCAGATTAAATATATTTAACAACCTGCATACTTCAAGAAGGTGCAGCTTGCCTGCATTAGCTGCTGGATGGAAGGCCCCCTGAGCAGTACTTGACGTAGAGTATCCGCTTAATAAACATTTGTTAAATGAATGAATGAGTAAAAAAAAGTCTCCGCGTTACGTGATTTGATATGCTAGCTTTAGCAAGCTGCAGGAAGCTACTCTTTATTACAGATGATTCAGAATGATTCGAGTAGATCTTCCATTTATAATCTATTTCCTGTTAGTAAATATATATACATATATAAACTTTTCTGCCGATTTATTATGCTTAAGCTAGCACTTACAGAATTGTTTAGTTTTTGCATTCTCTAAATAATCCTTTATGAAGAGTATTATTTGCATTTTTGGCACAATAAATGGGAGGATAGCACTCTGTTTTGATGTAAACTTTAAAGTTTGTACTGAGAGGCTGAGGTAGGAGGGTCACAGGTTTGAACCCAGCATGGAAATTTAGCCAGACACTGTGTGTCAAAACATACAGAAAAAGGGCTGGGGATGTCGCTCAGTGCAGACGCCTGTGTCCAGTCCCCAATATTGGAAAAGGACAGACAGACAAGCTAGCAAATACCATTCTTTAGTTTGATGCTTCTTGAAAGAAATGTATGGAGGCCTAGACTTACTGTCCTGAGATTTACCCTACATCATCAGCTTTCTTGGTTGTTATAAGTTTAGTTTATTAACGGTTGGCTAGAAAAGAAATGCCAAGGGGAACAATGGGAAGTTGACATACAGATGAATACCTTGTCGGATATTTAAAACACTCTAATTATCATATGCTGGTTTCGTAAGAGCAGAGAATCCCACTGACCACAGTACAAAAGGGAGAAATTCCATGGAAGTCAAAGTTGAGATCATTTATATAACTTTGGTTTATGAACACAGCAGCTGAGGTTGCTGGCACCCGCCTTTGGGGTGCACTGGGACAGCAGTTGAGACTGGGTGTGGTGGCACGTGCCTGTAATCCCAGCACCTGGGAGGCTGGAAACAGGACAGTTACTAGGAGTCCGATCTACGTGGGGAGACCCTGTAGACCCTGTCGACCCTGTCCTAAATGCATTTAAAAGAAAGAGGAAGAAAGAAAAACAAAGAAGAACCAGATGTGACTTTGTTTGAGAACCCAGTGTCCCACTGCTTTGCCTCTTTTTCTTTTTCTCTTGAGCTTTTGTGGGTTGTGTTGATGACCAGCGCACAGACACTGTTGTTGCTGTTTACTCTCTGCTCCCCACTTACTAGGCATCACGCCCAGGTCCTTGGCGCTGAGCTGCATCCTCATTTTTTTTTTTTTTTTTTTTTTTTTAATGATCTTATTTTGAGATGACAGGGTTTCGCTCAGTAGCACTGCCTGGGCCTGCCCTTGTGCTTCTGTTGCCTGGATGTCTCTCAGTAGTGGAGTTAAGG